>RJWJ010011636.1:0-43866 GCA_004363605.1 Indri indri | reverse complement strand
CTGTTCCTTCTTAATCTCCTTTGCTAGCTCCACTTTCTTATTGCCACCTGTAAATGAATGTTGGGATGCCCTACACCTGCTTCTATATCTCTTCTTTATCTATATACTGTTGAACCTTGAACAACATGGGTTTGAACTGCATGGGTCCACTTACACCTGGATGTTTTTCCACCTCTGTCACCCCTGAGACAGCAATACCAACCCCTCCTCTTCCTCCTCCTCTCAGCCTTCTCAACATGAAGACAATGAGGATGAAGACCTTTGTGATGATCCACTTCCACTTAATGAATAGTAAATAGATTTTCTCTTCCTTATAATTTTCTTAATAACATTTTCTTTTCTCTAGCTTTATTATAAGAATACAGTATATAATATATATAACATACAAAATACATGTTAATCAACTATTTATAAGTAAGGCTTCCAGTCAACAGTAGGGTATCAGTAGTTAAGTTTTGGGGGAATCAAGTTATACATAGATTTTCAGCTGCATAGGGGATCAGTGCCCCTAACCCCTGTGTTGTTCAAGGGTCAACTGTAATTTGTTTATATTAATTACATGTTGAAATGACATTTTTGAATATATTAGGTTAAAGAAAATGTACTATTAATGTCATCTGTTCTTTTACTTTTTTTTCCAATGCAACTACTGGAAATTTTCAAAATACGTACATGACTTGAATTTGTAGCTCATGTTCTATTTGATTGGACCGCATTGGCCTAGAAGGAGTCACTACTCCACATCCCTGGGTCTGCCTCACTTTGGGGTCTGGTGAGATCCCCTTCATCCCTCCAGACCTACTGCTAACGCCTCTCTCCCCTTTCCTTGCTCTTTGTCATAAGCAGACACTTAGCCATTCCTTCTAGTCTGCCCGTACCTGTAAGTTGTGCTCATTTCTATATCCCCCTGCACCTAACGGGCAATGAAGAAGGCCTGTGGCCACTCCTGGGCTGTTGGCAGATTTTCCTCCTTGGTCTCCTCAGAGCATTTGGTTCATCCCTCTGCTTCAGCATTGCACACATTAGTTTCTAGTTAGATATTTTTAGCTCTTTCTCCTCACTCTATTGTGAACACCTTGATGGTCTGCACGGTTTCTATTTTAACTCTAATTTTCAGTGACCAGACTACCATCTTGCAGAAATTGGGTGTTCATTAAGTATTACAGAGACACACAAATCACTCTCAGGCTGCGTTTCCTGCTGGCGGTTGCCCGCAGCAGCCTTACCCCATGACTTCCAGTTCCCTGGTGAGATTTCACCCATGGCTTACCCTTCCCTAGCTTGTAATCAGGCCCTAATTGTAACTATTTGGATGACCCCCACTCTGTCTGGCTACACCTGGCTAAACTGGACCACAGCAGGTCTGGTACCAGCTCTGGTATACAGCCTGGGTGGTGGGTGTCACAGAGGAATAGGTACACTCCCTTGAGGGACAGTTGGCTGTAAAAACATTTTTTTTTGTAAAGAGCAGCAATGGGCTGCCTCTTGCCTTGGTTGCAGGAGATTTTCCTGATCTGCCTTGTGGTGGGCATCCTTCCAACTTTATGGGTGATGCTTCCATGTCATTTATGGTGAGTAAATGATACACAGAAAGCAGAGTGGGTAGACCCATGGTAGATGTGGGTTTCCTAGCAACATCATTAGCTACGCTGGACCACCATTCAGTCAGCTTTGCCTCCTGTGGCCTGATACCATGGTGACACCACACTCTCTCTGGCCACTTTGTAAACCTTGCACTTACGGTTCTCTCTTTAGAGGGACTAGGGAAAAGATCACTTAGGAGTGTGCTGCTAAGATGCTAAAATCGATGGCAACTTTCTGCTTTCTTTCTTTCTCCCCTGAGGCCTTTGATTGTGTACTTTGTATGATTTATTTCCTGGGGATGGACTGCCTTTTTTGTTTTATAAATGTAAAATCTTTGCTAAAACATCTCATGTCCCTCTGGCCACGATGACTTAGAGTAAAAATTTATTTACAATGATGAAAATGACAAAGTATTTGTCTGGCTTATGTTCCACCCATTTTTAAGGGACCGAAATCCCCACTAGATTCTTTCTACAATGTTCCAGGAATTGTCAAGGAGTGTTTGATATACATTTGTGAATAACTACTCCTAGCAATCTTGTGGTATCTGCCATTTTCTTCTGCCCTCTCTTGGTCCAGCTACTGTAGTGATTCCTGTAGCTGAAATGCCTCAGTGTTCCACCAGACCACTGCAATAAGGCCCTCGCTGGGGCCACAAGAGCTGTAATGCTCTCTTTTCTTCTCCACTCCAGATGGGTACTGGCCTGGTTCTCTACACACACTGCTGCCTCCATTTTGTGTTCCAAAAACTTTAGAGTCCCTCCTTCCTCCTCCTCCTCCTCCTTTTCCTTCTCCTATTATGGTGGTCCCATTGCTCCAGGACTCATTCCTGGGGTGGGGGGTGGCTAGACTTGGGGACAATCTGCATGACAGGCACAATGAGAAGTTTTAGAATAATGCCCTCCTCTCTTCTTCCAGACTGGCCTACTGAACATAGACTAAATTGAAGCACCTCAGCTCTCCTTCTAATGGAAAAGTCCTTTTCTAAGGGGCTACTCAGTCCCTCAAGTAAATAGACACTTGGTGGCCCTGGCCCTATTTGTCTCCTAGACAGGCTAAAGCTGCCAAGCTCAAACCCTTCACCACTGATGTGGATGAAAGGTCATCAACTTCTCTATGTCTGCTTGGGCCTTCCCTAAAACATCAACAGTGTGGGCACAGAAGAATTTATTCTTCCGGATGGGGCTCTCTCAGGAATTCTGCATGACATCCACAGTCAGAGTCTTTGGCTTACTGTCCCTAGGATGCCTCCTTCTTAGAGTGTGTCATTTCCTTGTATTTCTGGAGCAGAGTCTAGGTTGTAGGCACTATGAGAATGCTATGAAGAATCAGACATGCATTCTGTTTTGAAGGAACCTTCAGAATAGAGTTTGAGATGATGTAACTCAACAACCAACTGAAAGTAGGAACCTCTGTAACAATACTCCTGCCAGGTGGTTATCTGGCCTCTGCTTGGATCCTTACTAGTTTTTCCAAAGCAGGGCTTTCCACACTGTAGTACAGTTTTAATCATTAGAGGTTTTTCTCTATTTAAAGCTGAAATCTCAGCTGTGACCTCTGTAGCCAAACACAATAAATAGAATATTTCTCTTTCATGATAAACCTTAAGATATTTGAAAACAGCTCTCATAGCCCCTCTAAGAATTTTCTTTTCCCCAATTATCAAAGCAATTTTCTTCACATGTTATTGTTATTCTCCCTGTATGTTCTCATGTTTTACAAAGCCCTTGTTAGGGAGTGAAGCTCAGAAATAAATCCAGTATTATAGGTGTGATCTGACCATCAAGAATAAAGCGGGGCCCTGAGCCCCAAGCAAGCGCCACCACTGCCTCCTCGTGCTGCCAGTTCCGGGACACACTGCTGCCATGGGAAGGCAGCTGCCACCAAGCAAGTTGCCAGAGCATGCCTCTGCGCACACGGAAAGTTTCTCCTATGGCTGCTGACAGGAGTTGGTGCAGGGTCTGGCTGCTGCCACTGGAAGAGTGCATCCTGAAGCCACCATCAGAAGGAGACCTCGAGAGAAGCTTGGCACCTGTGGGCTCAAAGGGAAAGATACCAGTTGAAAGAGAGTGGTTTTAGGTTTACAAAAAAAAAATTGATTCAAAAAGTACAGAGGAAGATGCTGGACTAGAAGCAGCCCATGAGCATGCTGCTCTCAAGGAAAGCAGTGTAAATTGTAAGCAGATGCCTACCTATGGATAGCTAATCTTGGAGGAAACACTGTGAAATCACAGAGAAGCAACGCGGGACACCCAGAGTGAAGGAGAAGGTGACTGGACGATACATTCACCAAGATGGAAGGTAACTGTGGGGAAGCTCCTACACTTGGGGAAGATTAGGATAGAACGCCTGGGTGCTGTGCTCATCCTGCAGGCACCGTGGCTGAGTTGTGAGAGGGCTCCCTCCACCACTGCAGGCGTCTGCCTGGACTGACTGGGGACCTGCCTGGAGTCTGTGTAGAGTCATTGCACCAGACAACAGGCGCAGTGGGGATTGGGTGGCCACTGATCCCAGGTTTCTGCAGCTAAAGCCATCTTGGACTCTTGGGTGCATGCATGGCATCAGGTTGGCACAGGACTCAGCTTTGCAACAGTGGCCTTCACATCAGCCCCACTAGGCCGGGGAGGGAGCAGGCTAAGAAGATGCTCCTCTGAGCCATACCCTGTGACCGTAAGCCAAGCACCCCTCCCCTACAGTACAATGGGATCTGAGCATGGAAGTTGACTGAGGCTGCAGGCTTTGACCTGGGAGGCTTTGGGGGACTACTTCAGTGGGTCCTGGCAGGGGTGGGGAGAACTCTACGGTCCCTGGGCCACTGGAACTGACCTCTGCCCATGTGACCTGGCATCCACGAGGTCCTGGAGCCTACGGAATAGCCTGCTGCCTGCTCAGCCCTGACTCTGCCCTCCAGGTCAGAACAGCCCACCACATGCAGGGCCCCGCTTCCAGCTCTGAGGCTATGCTCAGAAGCCCTACTTCTGGCTCCTCCCCAGTCTTGGCTCTGAGGATTTCACATTGGAGTCCAAGGCTTTGCCTCTGTGGCTCCAGAGCTCCCACCAGGCCAAGGAAATCGCCCCTGAGATTCTAGACCTGTACTGGACCCCAAGACCCCACCTTTAAGCCTCTACCTCTGCCACAGGGCTGGCAGAACTGCTCCGAGGTCTAATGCCCCACCGGGGACCTCACAGCCTCAAGCTGCCAGTATATTGGGACTCGGTTCGAGCAAATGCCCAGAGTCCGAGAATCTACAATCACTGCCTAGATAGCCTCACCCAGCTACCACTGACACCTCCACGGGAAGACTATAGGCAGAGCAATCCCCACAATGCCAGACTCTGTGGAGAGGGTCTCACCCAGCTCCCAACTCAAACTTCCTACAACTATTTGGCGAACAATCCAATATCAAGTCCAAAGATCATCCAGCACAGACTTGAACAGTGGCCATCACAGGTGAATAGGACAAATCAGAATAGGTATTACAGGCTTCTAGAGCACACACCCCTGCCCTGTCATGTCAACATTCCAGAGTAGGAAAAAAAGCACCATCTAGGGACCTCCCCTTCTTCTAATCAAGCAGGAAAGTTCCCAGCAAAGAACAGGTGCCCTGCAAACCTACCAGTCCTGAATCAAGAAAAGAGGTTTCAGATGAGAAGAAATCAGCAAAAGAATCCTGGCTACATGAAAAAACAAAGCAGTTTGACACCCCCAAGGGATCACAATGGAGCTACAGCAGTGAACTCCAACCACAAGGAAATTGCCAAAATGACAGAAATGGAAATAAGATGAATGGAATTGAAGAGAAAGTTGAAAACCAACAAAGAGAAGCCCAAAAAAATGTTTCAGGAAATTAATGAAAAAGTCACTAAAGAGCTGGACAACATAAGAAAGGATATGATAGAATTTAAAGAAATGTAAGAGTCATTTAGCAAATTTCAAAACACAGCAGGAAGCTTCAGCAACAGATTAACCAAGGAGAAGAAAGAATCTCAGAGCTTGAAGACAAGGCTTTCAAGCTATCCCAGTCATTTAAAGAGGCAGAGAAGAGAACAACAAGGGCAGAACAATCACTTAGAGAGATGTGAGACTACGCAAAGTGAACAAACATTCGAATTATAGGTATCCCTGAGGGAGAAAAGAAAGTGCTAAAAGCATGGAAAATCTATTCAAGGGCGCTATTGAGGAAAACTCCCTGGTATCACCAGAGATCCAGACATCCAGATACAAGATGGCCATCGAACACTGGGAAGATTCATTGCAAATAGGACATTTCCAACACACATAGTTATCAACCTCACCAAAGTCAAAATGAAGGAGAAAATTCTACAAGCAGCTAAATGTAAGCAACAATTGACTTACAAAGGAAAACCCATCAGGATAACAGAAGCCTTTATTTTTGACTGATTTAATTCAAAAGAGTTGTCTTTTGATTCTTTCTTCTGCCTGGTCTAGTCTATCTTAAAACTTTCCATTGTGTTTTGTACTTCCTTAAATAAATTTTTCATTTCCAGTTCTATTTTTTTAAATATGTTGATCTCTTTAGTGAATTTTTCATTCATTTCCTGAATTGTTCTTCTGGGTTCTTTGAGTTGGTTTTCCATTTTCTCTTGGATTTCATTGAGCTTCCTTACAATCCATATTTGGAATTCTTTATCTGTCATTTCAATATTTGCATTTTGGTTGGTATCCATTGCTAGAGAGCTTGTGATCCCTTTTGGGGGTGTCCTTTTGCTCTGTTTTTTCATACTTCCAGGATTCTTTTGCTGATTTCTTCTTATCTGGGGCAGTTGTCACTTCTTATTTTTGGATTTTCTTTTGTTTAGATGGGGCTTACCCCCCCTTGAAAAGGGGTGTCTTTAGCATATGTTCGGTATGCTTGGTTATATATATACCTTGTTATAGGTATCCATAGTGTGGTGTTTTTCTCAGTTGCTATTTGTTTGTAGGCTATAGCAATGGTGAGCTATGTGAGTGGGCAGATTCCCTGTCTCTCTTTGATGAGGGAGGGTGGGGGTCTTTGAAATCCTTTCTCTTTCCCCAGCCCTGTGGTCTTCTTAACAGGGTGAGTTGTATTGGCAGGCCTAGTTTAATCTCTGAGACAGTAGGTGGTACTTGTGGGTAAGAACCAACCACACCCTTTTTGATTGAGTCAGTAAATGTTCTAAAGAGCTGTGCAAATTGACCTCCCCCTCAGTAGGTAGTGCTTGCCAGAAGGAACAAGCTGCATGTTGTTTGAGGGACCTGTGCTGGCTCTAGTTCCTCAGGAGAAGCACTCAAATGCCCCAGGTGGTGGGTTGGGCCCTGGAACTTCCAGGTGAGTCCTTATTCTCTGCCACAGCAGAGATGGGTGGGGGAGTGAGGCTGGGTGGGGCTGGGTTCAGTGAGCTTGCCCTCAGGCTCCACAAAAGCTGCTAAGGTAGCTGTTTTGGCAGGGGTCAAAGGTCCACTCCATGCTTCTGGAGAAAGCTGGCAAGGAGGGGCTGAGGTGCCCCCACCCAGCCAGAATGTCTGTTTGTGGAGGCAGGGCCATCTGAGATCCACAATCTGGCTGTCAGGACTACTCTTCTCCCCTCTCCTCTGCTCTGTGGTCTCCCTTTGTCATCTGCCAGTGGGCGGCAGCTCAAATTAGCTGAGCTCCCCTATGATGGAACTGCAGGCTGGGAGCTTCCCTGTGCAGGATCCTGTCCTGGGCTGAGAGCATGGCCTTCCTGCGGGGGACGGGGTGCTCTGAGAGTGCACTGTGGCTGGGACCCACACTGTACTATCTTTTCAGTTATGCCCTTTTAGGCTCCTTCACATCATGAGATTAGTTCACAGATCTCCCCTCCATGGCCCCAAGCAACATGATTGAGTCCTGGAGGTATGGGATCTGGCCTACAGGCCTGTTCCCAGGTCCCCAAAGATCAATCCCTAACTGAGCCAGGGAGAAGTGTGCTGGTCCCAAGTTGCCTATCAGGTGCTCAAGCAGGTTTGATGTCCCTCTGCTTCAGGGTATACCCTGCTCTGATGGAACAGCCAGGCAAGCAGCACTGGGGAGTGCCGGTGAGTAGGGAGCTCACAGCCCGAGCACCCCTTAATCTTCTGCAGGTCTTTAAAAGGAAAGGTTTGAGCCCTTCTCTCTGTGGAAGCCCCAGAGTGGTGTATGTACTAACAAGCAGGAAGCAGCAGCTCCTGAGAGCCCTGGTTCAATTGTCTCTCTTGGTAGCTGTGGGTGGAGGAGGAGAAGGGGAGGCAAAGAGTCTGCATGGAGGGAAGCTAGCACTTTGGCCATCTCTGTCCCTCTCTCTGGAAGGCAGCCTGCCCGGAATGTCCAGACTCTGGGGCGATGCAGATCCCCAGGGACCCACCGGCTTTCTGTGCCTCCTGCAGTCTGGGCCAGAGTTGGGAAATGTTTGTGTGGGAATGAGCAAGATAAAAACTGAGGGGCTGAAGTCCCCCAGGGAGGACAAAAGCGCAAAGTTTATGTTGATGGGAGGCACACCAAGGGAGCTGGCAGGCTGGTGCTTTGTCCTCAGAAGCTCCCAGTTCACCAGTGGCAGCAGCTATTTGGGCTCATTAGGGTAGAAAAGCTCTCCAGCACCTTGGGAGCCTGCTGACTGCCATGTGAGGGTGGGAGAAACCAAGTGCTCCACCCACCCTTTCTGCTGGACTCCAAGCCTCTTGGGGGCTGTCTTCTGCCAATATCTTGCTCCTTCTTGTTCTGCTCCATAACTTCTTCCAATGGAAGCTCTTGTAGGTTCTGGCACTTTTCCCTTGGAATTACACCCCATCTATGATTATTTGTTTCTTTTTTCTTTTTCATCTAAAACTTTTCCTTTTTTCTGAGACAATCTGGCAGCTGGCATCTCTGTTCAGCCATCTTGTCTCTCTTCCTTTCGCAAAAATTAATTGAAGATGGATAAAAGACTTAAATGTAAGGCAGGAAGGCATAAAAATTCTAGAAGAAAATGTAGGGAAAATTCTTCTAGATAACAGTCTAGGCAAAGAATTTATGACTAAGACCCCAATGGCAATTATAGCAACAACAAAAATAAATGAGACTCGATTAAATTAAAAAGCTGCTGCACAGCTAAGGAAATAATCAAGAGAGCAAGTAGACAACATACATAATGGGAGAAAATATTTGCATGCTACACATCCGTTAAAGGGCTAATATCCAGAATCAGCAAGACAAAAACACACAACCCCATTAAATGTGGACAAAAGACATGAACAGAAGTTTTTCAAAAGAAGATAGAAAAATGGCCAAGAAACATGAAAAAATGTTCAACATCACCAATTATCAGGGAAATGCAAATTAAAACCATAGTGAGATATCACCTTACTGCTGTTAGAATGGCTTTTATCAAAAGGTCCAAAAACAACAGATGCTGGCGTAGATGCAGAGAGAAAGGAATGCTTATACACTGTTGGTGGGACTGCAAATTAGTACAACTCCTATGAAAAACAGTGTGAAGATTTTTCAAAGAACCAAAAGTAGACCTACCATTCAATCCAGCAATCCCACTACTGGGTATTGACCCCAAAGGAAAAGGAGTCATTTTAGCAAAAAGATTCCTGCACTTGAATGTTTATTGCATCACAATTCACAACTGCAAAGATGTGGAATCAGCCCAAGTGCCCATCGATTCACGAGTGGATTAACAAAATGTGGTATATGTGTACCCTTGAGTACTACTCAGCCATAAAATGGATGAATTAATGCCTTTTGCAGCAATTTGGATGGAACTGGAGACCATTACCCTAAGTGAGGTAACTCAAGAACAGAAAAACAAATATCACGTGTATTCTCTGATAAATTGGAAATAACATATGGGCACACAATTGCACACAGGGAAGTAAAAGTTATTGGAAATCAAGCAGGGGGGAGGGTGAGGAGGGCAGGGTCAAAAACCTACCTAATGGCTACAATGAATACTATTCAGGTGATGGGAACATTTATAGCCCTGACTCAAGCCATGTAACAAAAGTATTTGGACCCCCTTAATATTTTGAAATAAAAAAGAATAAAGTGGGAATATTATTTCTCATGATTTGAACTTCAGACATTAAATGCAGCACCTTTTATATTTTAGGAGCCCTTCATTAACCTTTCCTTTCTATGATCTTGGCTCCTATAGCAGAAGCTAGGAACACCAAATGCCAGCCACTCGTTCCCCCAGTACTTGCAAGAGCAGTGGGGCCTTCAGTGAGGTCCTGGATGAGCTAGATAACTATGTCCTCACTGTGATGTGCATGTTGCTCATGTAATAGCAGCAGTGTTCATACTATGTATATTGACTTTGTGGAGTGATTTTTGGCTATGGCTGTAACTACTGCCAAGTTTCCTTTATTCCTCACTCTTTAATGAGCCTACTTCCTGATGATTCTATGACCTACCTGATGATTTTTTCAATGGATTTTAGTTTTGAGTAAATTGGCCACTGTCATTTTCATTTACTTACAACTAAGAACCCTGACTGATACAAGTTCACATTAAACATGAACTCCATTAAAATTTCATGCCCATGACATAAAAGACCATTAAGCTGGGTCTATCCATCATCCTGTAGATGTGCATTTGATATTTTTGAATCCAGACATAAAGTGTATTAATTTGCTAGGGCTGCCATAACAAAATACCACAGACTGGGTGACTTACAGACAAAGATTTATTTTCTCACAGTTCTGGAGTCCAGAGGTCCAAGATCAAGGTGTCAGCAGGTGTTAGTTTCTTCTGAGGCCTCTTTCATTGGCTTGCAGATGGCTGCCTTCTCGCTGTGTCCTCACGTGCTCGTCTGTCTGTCTGTGTGGTTGCATGTCTGTATCTGAACTTCCTGTTCTTACAAGGACACCAGTCCCATTGGATTAGGATCCACCCTAAAGACCTCATGCCTTATTTCCAAATACCATTATGCTCTGAGGTACTGGGATTAGCACTTCAACATATAAATTTTTGGGGGAAACAATTAAACTCATGTTTTGGGGGGCATTGTTTCAAGCTGTGGAATTTGATTCTGCTGTCACCACAGGTACTATCAATCTGGTTTTGTATTATTTGCAAATTTAACATGCATGCCTCCAATCCTGTGTCTACATCAGTGGTTTCAGGTTATTTTCTATGCAGGTGGGTGCAAGAGAAACCTATGATTCTTACACAGAAAGACAAGCAAAAGAGATAAAATCTGAACCAGTGGAAGCTGCAGCAGAAGTTCTACATCCAACCCTGAAATGTCAAAATCAATGTTTCAGGGCATAGTTTGAAGATAGTTGGTCTGAATTATTTGTGAACTGTTGAGTGGAGCCTGGTCCCAAATAGGGTCAATCACATGCCAATACAGTCTGGGTTGAGACTGAATTTCTAATGAGCAGCTTTAAAGTACAATTGCTCATATGCTACCATCCAGCATAAGCATTCATCTTGCCTAATGTTACACTGAGAGCTTTTGTTTAACGCTTGGTTGAAATCCAGGGCTCTTGAGTTTTTTCTTGTGGTTCCCATATTTATCTGCAGATAGAATCACCTGAGGAGCTTTAACAAAGCCCCGAAGCCCCAAAGCCCCAAATCCCAAGTTGCACCCCACATCGGTATTTTTTATTTTTTTTTTAGAGGCAGGATCTTTCCGTGTCACCCAGGGTGCAGTGGAATAGTGTGATCATATCTCACTGTAACCTCAAACTCTTGGGCTGAAGCGATCCTCCTGCCTCAGCCTTCCGAGTAGCTAAGACTACAGGCCTGGGCCACCACGCCTGGCTAATTTTTTATTTTTTGTAGAGATGGAATCTCACCATGTTTTCCAGGATGGTCTTGAACTCTTGGCCTCAAGCAATTCTCCTGTATAGACTTCCCAAAGTGCTGGGATTATAAGTGTGAGCCACTGTGCCCAGCAGGCATCAGTATTTTTTATGGCTTCCCCGGATTATTCCAATGTGCAGCAAAGTTTGGAAATCACTGGTCTATAGCAATTCTCTGATTTACTATTCTCACACTTGATTAAATACGCACACACACACACACACACACACACAGAGTTCATTTGGTAGCTCATGTGGACACCTACAAATTATCTGCATCATTAAATTCAACTGTTTCAAAATTTATTTCAGAATTCATCAGAGGATCTATATTGAGCCAGCCTATGTGGAGTTTCTAGGATTCCCCGAAAATCAAGATATCTCTGTGGCTTGAAATTTTGCAGACCCCCTTCTATTCTCCATGAATTATCAGTCTGCTGACTATATTTTTCCATAAATTTTGTTGAAGTATAATTTACATACAACAAAATGCATGTTTTAACATATTTTTTTAGTTTTGACAAATATGTATATCCTTATAACCAGCACCCCAACCAAGACAGAACATTTCTGTCACTTCAAGGGTTTCTTTATCCGTCTTTGTAGCTACCTCCCACCTGCAGCCTCAAGCAAACACTGATTGCTTTACGTGACTACACATTATATTTGTCTTTTTAACATATTGCAGGATTCAGTAAGCATTTTCTGTAAAGGGCCAGATGGAATTGTACCATACGTACTCTTATGTGTCTGGCTTCTTTTGCTCAGCATGATGTATTTGAGATGCATTCTTATTGTTCTGTGTGTCAGTAGTTCATTTCTTTATGTTGTTGAGTAGCATTCCATTGTATGGCTATACACTTTGGGTTGATACATTCATTTGTTGATGGACATTTGTGTTGTTTTCCACTTTTTGGATATTCTTAATAATGATGCTGTGAACATTGGTGTACAAGTCTTTGTTGAGTCATGTGCTTTCATTTTGCTTGGATAAAATACCTAGGATTGAGATTGTTCAACTTTATGGTAATGCTATGTGTTTAACTGAAACAAAAGTGCCAAACTACTTCCAAAATCCTTGTAAACCCTCACTTCCACCACCAATGTAGGGGAAACCCAGTTGTTCCATATCCTCACTTACACTTGGTATTTTCAGTCTTTTAAATTTAATCATTTTTAGGAGCTGGATGTGGTGGCTCAAGGCTATATTCCCAGCTGCTTAGGAAGCTGGGGCAGGAGGATTGCTTGAGCCCAGGACTTTGAGACCAGCCTGGGCAACATAGTGAGACCCCATCTGAAAAAAAATTTTTTTTTTAATTTAATCATTTTAGTCTAAGTCTGTACTGGTATCTCATTGTGTCTGTGTGTGTGTGTGTGTGTGTGTGTGTGTGTGTGTGTGTGAGTGAGTGTGTGTGTGTGTGTGTGTGTGTGTGTGTGTGTTTGTGTTTTAAGAGATGGGGGTCTCACCAAGCCGCCAAGGCTGATCTTGAACTCCCGGCCTCAAGTGATCCTTTCACCTCAGCCTCTCAAAGTGCTGGGAT
The DNA here is from genome assembly GCA_004363605.1 of Indri indri. Taxonomy (NCBI): domain Eukaryota; kingdom Metazoa; phylum Chordata; class Mammalia; order Primates; family Indriidae; genus Indri; species Indri indri. Next base: position 30,970 of record RJWJ010011636.1, on the reverse strand, counting down.
TACACGGGTTGGCCACTGTGTCTGGCCTAATCGTGGTTTTAATTTGCACTTCCTTAGTAACTAATGATGTTGATCATCATTTCACGGGTTTATTAGTCATTCTGTATTTTATTTGGTAAAATGTCTATTCAAATAATTTCCCTATTTTTTAAAAATTGAACTTTCTTTAGATTATTGCAGATTTACATGCAGTTGTAAGAAATAATACAGAGAGAGCCCCAAGTTATAATACTGCTGGGGAAAACTTTACCCAGGTTTCATCAATGGTAACATCTTGCAAAACTCCAGCACTAGATTGTAGAATTAAAATCAAGATATTGGTATTGATACAGTTAAGATACAAAACATTTACATCACAGCCAGGATCTCTTATATTGCCCTCACCCACTCCCTTCCTGACCTGCCCTCTGCTTACCTGCTGGCAACCACTATACTGTTTTTCTTTTCTATAATTTTATCTTTTCAAAAACGTTATATAATAGAAGCATACAGTGTATGATGTTGTAAGATTGGCTTTTTTTACTCAGCATAATTTTCTGGAGATTCATGCAGGTTGTTGCATATATCAATAGTTCATTCTTTTTTATTGCTGAGTAGTATTCCATGGTATGGATGTACCACAGTTTGTTTAACCATTAACCTGTTGAAAGACATCTTGGTTGTTTCCAGTTTTGACCTAGTACAAATAAAGCTACTATGAACATCTGTGTACAGGTTTTTTGTAAACATAAGTTTTCATTTTTCTGAGCTGTTCACTAAAGTAGTATAACTGCTGAGTAGTGCAGTAATTGTATGTTTCATTTTATAACAAACTGCCATGTGCTTTTCCAGAGTAGCTGTGACATTTTTAACTCCCACAAGCACTGAATGAGTGATCCAGTTCCTCTACATACTTGCAAGTATTTGATGTTGTCACTATTTTTTATTCTAGCAATTATGACAAATGTGTAGTGATATCTCATTGTGGTTTTAATTTCAATTACCCTAATAACTAATGATGTTGAACATCTTTTCATGTGTTTGCCATCTGTATATCCTCTTCAGTGGAGTTTCTCTTTGTGTTTTTTTTTTTTTGTCCATTTTCTAATGAATTATTTGTTTTTAACTGCTGAGTTTTGAGAGTTATTTATATATTCTAGATATGACTCCTTTGTTGGATATATGGTTTGTGATATTTTTTCCCACTCTGTAGCTTGTCTTTTCATTCTCTTCACCTGGGCTTTCACAGAGCAAATGCTTTTAATTTTGATGAAGTCCAATTTCTTAATTTTGCCATTCGTGGATCATACTTTTTGGTGTCAAGTATCAGAATGCTTTGCTTAGCCCTAGATCCCAAAGATTTTCTTTAATGTTTTTTTCTAGAAGTTTTGTAATTTTGCATTTAAATCCATGACTCATTTTGAGTTAATTTTTGTATAAAGTATGAGGTCATTGACTTCAATGATCTTTTTTATTTTTTTACCTTTGAATGCCCAATTGTTTTGGCACCATTTGTGGAAAAGTCTATTCTTCCTATTACACCTCTGTCAAAAATCAATTGGGCATATTTGTGTGGGTCTATTTCTGAGTTCTTTATTCTGTTCCATTGATCAATGTATTAATATCTATCTGTCTGCTAATACCACACTATCTTGATTACTTTAGCTATATAATAGGTCTTAATATCAGGTAGAGTGATTATTCCTTCATAATTCTTTTATTATTCAATATTTAGTTATTCTAATGCCTGTGCTTTTCCAAATAAATTTTAGAAAATTCTCATCTATATTTACAAAAACCCCTTGTTGGAATTTCTATAGGAATTGCATCGAACCTATATATTAATTTGAGGAGAATGGATATTTTTGCTATCCTGAGTCTTCCAATCCATGAACATAGTATGTGTCTTCATTTATTTAGGTTTACCATCTTAATGGGTTGTCTTCTATTTTTAATTCATAATTTTTTTTATTTATATATTTTTTCAGACTAGTCAAGTGAAGCAGTAGAGGCAGAGAAGGAATAAAGAAATCTATAACTAGTTGTGATCAATTAGTTGTAAACACTGCTGCACTTGGGCTGGCTATATATTCTTGATACAAGTCTTAAGTCAGATATAAGTATTGCAAATACTTTCCCCCAGTCTGTGGCTTAACTTTTCATTTTCATAACAGTGATTTTAAGAGCAGAAGATTTAAATTTTGACAAAGTTCATTTTATTATTTTCTTCATTTGTAGCTTGTGTTTTCTATGCCCTAAGTAATCTTTGCCTACCCCCAAACCACAAAGATTTTCACCTGTGTTTTCTTCAAGATTTATAGTTTTAACTTTTAAATTTAGTTTTATGATCTATTTTGAGCTATTTTTTGTGTAAGTGTGAGAGAAAGGTTGGAGTTTACATTTTTCCACATGGATATCAAATTTAACAAATGGATGGTACCACTTGTCAAGTAGGCTATACTTTTCACATTGAATACCTTGATCCTATGTTAAAAATCAATTGAAAATCAATTGCATGGATTTATTTGTGGACCTTCTTTTTGTACTTTTTAAAAAAATTGATACATAATATGTATACGTATTTATGGGGTATGTGTGATATTTTGATACAATATGTAATGATCAAATCAGGATATTTAGGATATCCATCACCTCAAACATTAATCATTTCTTTATGTTGGGAACATTTCAAATATTCTCTTCTAGTTATTCTGAAATATACAATATATTATTTTTAACAATAATCACACTATTGTGCTGTCTAACAGTAGAACTTATTGTTTTTATGTAACTGTATGTTTGTACCCATTAACCAACTTCTGTTCATCCCCCCACACACCTTTTCCAGCCTCTGGTAACTATAATTCTGCTCTCTATTTACATGAGATCAACTTTTTTAGCTCACACATATGAGTGAGAACATGTGATATTTGTCTTTCTGTGCCTGGATTATTTCACTTATCATAATGACCTCTGGTTCCACGTGGACTCTATTTTGTTCTATTGACCTACTTGTCAACTCTTAAGCCACTACCACACTCTTGATTACCAGGTAGTGTAAATTCTCCAGCTTTGTTCTTTTTTTGCCTGCACAAGATTTTTCTGGCTACTGTAAGCTCTTTGCATTTCCATATAAATTTTATGATCAACTTGTCAATTTCTACAGAAAAGTTTGTGAAGATTTTATTGGGATTGCATTGACTCTATAGGTAAATTTGAGGAAAAATGACATCATAAACATGTTGAATCTTTTAATTCATTACTGTGGTATATATCTCTATATATTTAAATCTTCATTCATTTGTGTTAGTCTTTATAATTTTCAGTATTGGGATTTTGCACATTTTTTATTAATTTGATTTCTAAACATTTTATATTTTCATGCTATTTTAAGTATTTTTTTCAGTTTTATTTTCAAATTGTTTCTGCTGCTATATAAAAATGCAGTTGATTTTTATATGTTGACTTAGTATAATATGATCTTAATGAATTTAATTATTAGTTTATTTATTTTTTTCCAGATTCCTTAGGGCTTTCTGCATAAACAATTATGTTGTCTGCCATTTATTTTTTTACTTGTCTTATTGCAATGGCTGGAATGTCCACTAAAATATTGAATAGAAGTGGTGGGAACAAACCACCTTATCTTGCTATCTGTATTAGGGTATCAGTGTTCAGTATTTTACCATTAAATATGATGTTATATGTAGAAGTTTTTGATATCATTTATCTCATTGGAAAGGTTCCATTTAATTCCTATTTTTCTGAAATTTTTTATCATTAAAGGGTGTTGACTGTTGTCAAATGAATTTTTTTATCTATTAAGATGACTTTATGTGTTTCCTTCTTTATTTTGGTGAATGATATTGTTTAATTTTTGAAGGTTAAACTGATCTTGCATTCCTCATATATACAGCAATTGTTGATAATGTATTATCTTTTAAATATATTACTGGATTTAATATGCCAGGTGTCAACAAACTTTTTTCTCGAAAAGACCAGATGTTAAACATTTTCAGTTTTACAGGCCATGTGGCCTTTGTGGCAACTATTTAACTTTGCCTTTGTTAACAGGAAAGCAGCCATAGACTATGTATAGTTGAATCGGCCTGGCTGTGTTCCAATAAAACTTTTATTTACGAAAACAAGTGGCAGACCAGATTTGGCCTGTGGGCTGTAGTTTTCCAGCCTCTGTGACATAGCAATGCTTTGTTAATGATATTTATATCCATTTTCTTGAGGAAAATTTTTCTTTCTTGCAATGTCTTTATCAAATTTTAAAACCAGCATTATGTTGGCCTCATAAAAGAGTGCAGCAGTGTTTCCTCGTCCTCTTTTTTCCCAGTGGAGTTTGCATAAAATTGATATATTTTTCTTCTTTAAATGTTTGATGAATTTACCAGTGAAATTGTCTGGATCTGAGGTTTTTTTTATTTGGAGATTTTTGAGTTACAAATTCTATTTCTTTCATGGATATAGGGCTATTCAAATTTTTGTATTTCTTCTTAAACCAGCTTTGGGAAGTGGTATTCTTAAGGAATTTATGTATTTCACCTAAGCTATTGATGTTATTTCTTATTGGTATAAAGTGGTTCATAAAATTGAATTATTCACTTTCAAATGTCTATAGGTTCTATGGTGATGTCTCCTATTTCATTCCTTTATTGGTCATTTGTGTTTCCTCTTTTTGCTCCTGGTCACTCTTGCTAAGCATTTATCGATGTAGGTATTCTTTGCAGAGAACCAACGTTTAGTCTGATTAATTTTTTTCTTTGCTTTTTTTTACACTTTTCTCTTTCATAGATTTATATACTTATTCTTATCTCCTTGATTCTACCTAATTTTGATTTAATTTGCTCTTTTACTAGCTTCTTAAGTTCAAGATTTATATCATTGATTTTTAAATTTTTAAAAATTTTCTACTATATTGAAAGCTACACATATTCTACTAAATTCTTTCTTAGTTGCAATCCATAAACTTTGATAAGTTATGATCTTTTATATTCAGTTCAAGTATTTTCTAATTTCTGTTGTGACTTCTTTGACCCATAGATTATTAAATATATGTTACTTAATTTCTGAATATGTAATGTTCTATGTAGTTTTTCTGTTTTTGATTTCAAATTTAAATTCATTTTGGTTAGAGAAAATACTCCATATGGTTTGAATCTTTCAAAGTTTATTGATAATGTTTTATGGTCTACAATGTGATCTATCTAGATACATGTTCCTGGTGTATATGAAAATGATACTTATTCTGCAGTTTTGGGGTAGAATGTTCTACAAATGTTTATTATATTATTTGGTTGATGGTGGCATTCACATTTTATATGTCCTCATTAATATTCTGCATGTCCTATCAATTCATGCAAGAGGGGCATTGAAGTCTCCAACTATAACGTGGAATTGCCTATTTTTCCTTTCCTTTCTTCTTGTTTTAACTTCCTTATTTTCAGGTACTCTTCTTCAACGAATATACATTTAAGATTGTCAAATGTATTTGAGAATGTTAGCTTTTAATCCCTATGAAATGTCCCCTTTTATTCCTGGTAACATTTCTTGAAATCTGCCTTGTGTGATATTGCTTTCTTATGATTAATGCTTACATGATAGTTTTATTCATCCTTTACCTGTAATCTTCATATTCAAAATGGATGTTTTGTAGACAGCATTTCTCTTTTTCATTCAGTTTGACAAGCTTTGCCTTTATGTAATGTAATTTTCAATGTATCTAGCAACTTGCTAGTTGCTTTTTACTTGTTCCATCTTTGTTACCTTTTTCTCTTTTTCTACTTTTTTTAAATTCCTGTATTTTTTAAGGATTCTATATTACCTCCATTATTTGATTATTAGCTATGCTTTTGAAAGAAAACAAGCTCACTCAAACCTCTTTGTCAAGGGCACTAATCCCATTAATGAAGGCTCTCCCCTCATGACCTAATCATTTCCCAAATGCCTCACCTTTTAATACTATTGCATTGGGGATTAGGTTTCAACATATGAATTTTGGGGGGTACACAAATATTCAGATCATATCACTTTCTTTCTGCCATTGTTGTCATGGATTTTATTTCCTCTTATTATATTTTTTCTTTTAATTGGTCAACCATATTTTTTAACATATTAAGATTATTTTAGGCTTACAGGAGAGTTTCAGAAATAGTGCACAGGGTTCTTGGGCACCCTTCAATCAGCCTCCCCAATGTTAACTTCTTTCATAACCATAATACAATTATCAGAATAAATTAACATTAATGGCATAGACTTTATTCGAATCCCACCAGTTTCTTCATTTATGTTTTTCTCTATATCAGAATTTAATATGAGATCCTGCATTTCATTTAGTCATCATGTCTTCTTAGTTTCTTCCAGACTGTGAAAGTATCTCAGCCCTGCCTTTTCTTTCATGAATTTGACATTTTTGAATAATACTGGTGAGTTATTTTATAAAATGTCACTCGTTTGGAGTTTGTCCACACTTTTCTCATGATTACATTGAGGCTATGCATTATTTGAAAGCATACAATGTAAGTGTCATGCCCTTCTCAGTGCATCATATCAGGAGCACATGATGTTGCTTCATCTTATTAATGGTCAATTATTTTTAAAGCAATTTTTAAAAATGAGGAAAGTAGTCTTTCCTATTTACCCACATATTCAACATTTCCAGCACTATTCATTTCTTTTTATAGATCCGCATTTCCGTTTATCATTATTTTTCTGCTTGAAGAATCATATTTAAACCTATCATATAATGTAGTTCTGATGGGAACAAATTCCCTCTGATGTTTGTATGAAAAATTCTTGCATTGCCTTAATTTTTGAAAGATATCTTCATTAGAAAACTCAAAGTTTACATTTTTTTTCTTTCAAAATGTTAAAGATGTTCTTCCACTGAGGTCTGACTCGTATAGTTTATGATAAGTTTATGTTTATTCTGATCTCTATTTCTCTTTACCTACTGTGTTTTTTTCTGGCTGCTTTTACTATTTTTTATTTGTCACTGGTTTTCAGGAATATCATTATGATGTGTTTAGTGTGGTTTTCCTTCTGTTTATTTTACATGAGTTCATTGACCTTATTGGATCTGTGGATTTATAATTTCATCAAATTTGAAAAATTTGGGAGTATTACTTCTTTAAATATTTTTTTATGCACCACAGCTTTCTGGGACTACAATTACACAGATGTTGGAACTGCTTCATTTTGTTCCATAGGAACTGAGATTCTGCTAATGTTTTGATCTCTTTTTATCTTTATGCTTTTTTTAAAGATAGTGTCTATTGCCATGTCTTCAAGTTCACTAATTTTTTCTTTTCAGTGGTCTAATCTATTGTTAATTCCATCAAGTGTATTTTTTTCAGATATTTTTCTTCTCAAGAAGTTCTATTTGATTATTTATCAAAACTATTTATCTCCTCAGTATCTTCATGTTTTCCTTTAAAATCTTGAATAGCATTATAATAGCTATAAAACAAATACCACATGATTGTATTGTTATTGTGAAATCTTAAAAATATGTATAAATACATACATTAAAAATCAGAAAGACTTTATCCAATCTTCCCTCATCCCTATTGTCCTAAATCTACCATTGCCCAGAGGTTAGTAGCAGTAATATTTTGATGTGCATACTTGAAACTTTTTTCTGTGCATTAGCATACATATATATGTTATCCATTAAATATATATTATATTATTATTATTTTCATATTGCAATAAGATAACTGAGGCTTAGATTTAACTCAGAGCCACATATGTAGTAAATATTGAAGTCAAGATGCAAACCCAGAGTATCTGGCTTCAGTCTTTTTTCTTAATTAATAAACTATCACCCATTTAGAGTATTTTTGGAAGCATATATTCAAAGAAGTGAAATTTCTGGGTAGGTGTACTTTAAGTTTTGCTAGGCACTGATATATTACTTTTCAGAAAGGCTAAGCCAGCTTTTATCTTCTCATTTTAGTGAACCTTCCTTTCTCTATATATTTATTATAAGCTCCACTCCACTCTCTCCCAAATCTATTTTTTTCTTCAGAGGAAACTACCCACAACAATTTCATATCCATCCTTTGAGTCCCCTTTGTATACATTTGCTTGTATGTGTGTGTAGTTTCATCATTTTTATTCAAATATAAATGTTTTACATACTACTTTACAACTTGCATTTCTCATTTTAGGGATATTTCTGTGCCAATACCTGTAGCTCTTTCTCATTCTTTTTATCAGCTGTTAAGTATTGCATCATTTAGGTATACCATAATTTACTTTATCATTCCAATATTAGTAGACATTTAATTTTCGGTTTCTCAATATTATAAACACTGTAACAGTTAACATCCTGTACGTGTTTATTCAATGAGTATTTGTTGAACTCCTGCTACACATCAGACACCATTCCAGATTACGGGGATGCAGAAATGAATGAAACATTAAAAAATCATCACCCAGGCCAGGCATGGTAGCTCGTGTCTTCTGTCCCAGCTACTTGGGAGGCTGAGGTAGGAGGATCACTTGAGACCAGGAGTTCAAGACCAGCATGGGCTGCATAGCACAAACCTGTCTCTTAAAAAATCATCACACACGTAGAGTTTTAATTTAAATAAAAGACTAAAAAATCAAACAAAACCTGATTAAAATACATAGGGAAACAGACGGTAATAAATGCTACAAAAAATAAATCAGGGAGTGCTATGAGTGGAGGCTGGTAGTTTAAAATAGATGTCAGGGCAACTATCACTCAGAAGGTGAGAGTTGAGCAAAGTCTTGAAAGAGCTAAGCGTAGGAGCCATGTTTATAGCTCGAGAAACAGCATTTTAAGCAGAGAGAAGAACAAATGCTAGAACCTGAGATGAGATCATGCCTACCATTTGTACAAAACAGGATGGAAGGTGAATGTGGCTGGTGGAGAGTGAGAGAAACTGAGGGATCGGAAGAAGTGATGAGATCAGAGATGTCACAGGGGTCCAGGCTCTTAGAGGCTGTTGTAAGGATGTTAGTTTTACCCTCAGTGTGATGGGAAGCCACTGGAAGGCTTTGAAGTAGAGGAGTATAACGTCATCTCACTTAGGTTTTTAAAGGATCGTTCTGGCTACTTTTTGGAAGAGAATAGGGAGTCAGAGTTGCAACTAGGGAGACTGAATAGGAGGCTCTTGCAATACTTCAGCTGAGTGATGATGAGGGTTTGAACAATGGTAGAGTGATGGAGACAGTGAGAAGTGGTTGGATCATACGTATGCAAGCATACCTCATGTTATTGTGCTTTGCTTTATTGCAATTCACAGATACTGTGTTTTTCACAAATTGAAGGTTTGTGGAAGCCCTACATTGAGCGAGTCTATCAGCACTGTTCTTCCAACAGAATGTGCTAGCTTCATGTCTCTGAGTTGCGCTTTGGTAATTCTCATAGTATTTCAAACTGTTATTACTATTCATATCACATCTGCTATGGTGATCTGTGATCAGTGATCTTTTATGGTACTATTATAATTGTTTTGGGGAGGTCACAAACCGCACACATATGATGGTGAACTTAATCAATAAATATTGCGTGTGTTCTGACTGTTTCATTGACTGACCATTACCTTATTTCTCTCACTCTTATGGAGACTCCTTATCACCTGAGCCACAACAATATTGAAATTAGGCCAGTTAATAACCCTACAATAGCCTCTAAGTGTTCAAATGAAAAAAAGAGCAATACGCCTCTCATTTTATTTATTTTTTTTATTTTTTTATTTCAGGATATTATGGGGGTACAAACATTTTGGTTACATGTTATGGCTTTGCCACACCCAAACCATGATTTGAGGTGTGCCCTTTCCCCCCTACAACACTCACCACATTCATTAGTTGTGAGTTTAACCACCCCGACTGCTGAAGAATATTACTACCGTGTGAGCACCTTAGTGTTGATCAGTTAGTGCCAATTTGATGACAAGTACATGTGGTGCCTATTCTTCCATTTTTGTGATACCTCACTTCAGAGGGTGGGCCCAAGCTCTATCCAGGAAAATATAAGAGGGGCTAGATCATCATTGTTTCTTATAATTGAGTAGTATTCCATTGTATACATATACCGTATTTTGTTAATCCACTCATGGATTGATGGGGAACTTGGGTTGTTTCCACATCCTTGCAATAGTGAATTGTGCTGCCATAAACATTTGGGTGCAGATGTCTTTATTATAGAATGTCTTTTATTCCTTTGGGTAGATTCCTAATAGTGCTATTGCTGGATCAAATGGTATTTCTATTTTTAGCTCTCTGAGGTATCTCCAAATTCTTTTCCACAGAGGTTGCACTAATTTGCAGTCCCACCAGCAGGGTAAGAGTGTTCCTATCTCCCCACATCCTCGCCAGCATTTGTTGTTTTGGGACTTTTTGATAAAGGCCAATCTCACTTTAAATCAAAAGCTAGAAATGATTAAGCCTAGTGAGGAAGGCATGTAGAAAGCCAAGATAGGCTGAAAGCTAGGTCTCTTGTGCCACAGAGTTAGCCAAATTGTGAATGCAAAGTAAGAGTTCTTAAAGGAAATTAAAAGTGCTACTCCAGTGAACACATGAATGATAAAGAAAAACAGCCTTATTGTTGATATGGAGAGTTTGGGTGGTCTGGAAAGATCAAACCAACCACAATATTCCCTTAAGCCAAAGCCTAATCCAGAATAAGACCCTAACTCTCTTCAATTCTATGTAGGCTGAGAGAGGTGAGGAAGCTACAGAAGAAAAGTTGGAAGCTAGCAGAGGTGGGTTCATGAAATATAGGGAAAGAAGCTGTCTCTATAACATAAAAGTACAAGGTGCAGCAGGAAGCTGATGTAGAAGTCACAAGTTATCCAGAAGATCTAGCTAAGACCATTGTTGAGACAACAACAGATTTTAAAAGTAGATGAAACACCCTTCTGTTGAAAGAAGATGCCATCTAGGACTTCCATAGCTAAAGAGGAGAAGTCAATGCCTGGCTTTGAAGCTTCAAAGGACAGACTGACTCTCTTGTTACAGGTGAATGCAGCTGGTGACTTTAAGTTGAAGCCAATGCTTATTTACCATTCCAAAAATCCTGAATCCAAGGATGATACTAAATCTACTTGGCCTGTGCTCTATAAATGGAACAACAAAGCCTAGATAACAGCAGAAAAGATTCCTTTCAAAATTTACTGCTCATTGACAATGCACCAGCTCACCCAAGAGCTCTGATGGAGGTGTACAAGGAGATTAATGTTTTTGTGATGGCTAACACAACATCCATTCTGCAGCCCATAGATCAAGGAGCAAATTCAACTTTCAAGTTTATTATTTAAGAAATATATATCATAAAGCTACAGCTGCCAATTCCTCTGATGGATCTAGGCGAGGTAAATTAAAAACTTTCTAGAAAGAATTCACCATTCTAGATGCCATTAAAAACGTTGTGATTAATGGGAGGAAATGAAAATATTAACATAAAGAGAAGTTTGGAAGAAGTTGACTCCAACCCTCATGGATGACTTCGAGGGATTCAAGAGTGCAGTGGAGGAAGTCATTGCAGATAAGATGGAAATAGCAAGAGAACTAGAATTATAAGTGGAGCCTGAAGATGTGACTAAATTGCTGCAATCTCATGATAAAACTTGAACAAATGAGAAGTTGCTTCTTATGGATGAGCAAAGAAAGTAGTTTCTTCATATGGAATCTACTCCTGGTAAACATGCTATGAATGTTGTTGAAATGACATCAAAAGACTTAGAATAATACATAAACTTGGTTGAAAAAGCAGTGGCAAGGTGTGAGAGGATCGACTCTAATTTTGAAAGAAGTTTTACTGTGGGTAAAATGCTATCAAATAGTATCACATGCTGCAGAGAAATCTTTCTTGAAAGGAATAATCCATCAGTGTGGAAAACTTGATTGTTGTACTATTTTAAGAAATTGCCACAGCTACTCTAACCTTCAGCAACCAACCGCCTGATAAGTTAGCAAGCATTAACATTGAGGTAAGACCCTCCACTAAGGAAAAGATTATGACCCAATGAAGGCTCAGATGATTGTTAACATTTTTTATCAATAAAATATTTTTAATTGAGATATATACATTTTTAGACATAATGCTATTGCACACAATAGACTACAGTATAGTGTAAATATAACTTTTATATGCCCTGGGAAACCAAAAAAGTCATGAGACTTGCATTATTGTGATAGTCACTTTATTGTGGTGGTCTGAAACTGAACCTGCAATATCTCCAAGGTATGCTTGTATTTTGAAGGTAGGACCAATAAGATTTTCTGCTGTTGCAGCTACAGAGTAAGCTAGGAATCAAGACTGACTCTAGAGTTTGTGATCTGTGTAACTAGAAAGATGAAATTTTCGTTTCTATGGTCTAAATGTTTGTGCCCCAACTCCAAATTTATATATTGAAACCTAATTCCCAATGTAATAGTATTAAGAGGTGAAGCCTTTGGGAGGTGACTAGGTCATGAGGGCAGAGCCCTCATGAACAGGATTAGTGCCCTTGTAAAAGAGCTTCAATGGAATTTGCTTTCCTCTTCCACCATATGAGGATACAATGAGAAGGATCCATGTATGAAACAGAGAGTCAACTCTTACCAGACTCTGATTCTGCTGTTGCCTTGATTGTGGACTTTCCAGCCTCTAGAACTACAAGAAATAAATAACTGTTGTTTATAAGCCACTCAGTTTAGTGTATTTTGTTATAGCAGCCTGAATGGACTAAGACACCCATCAACTGAGATGGGGAAGACTATGGGAAGAGCAGAATTGGAGGAGGTCAGGAGTTTGATTTTTGACATGTTAAATGTGAGATGACTATTACACATGAAATTAGAGCTCATATATATATATATATATATATATGAAGTTTAGGCAAGAAGCATGTATTGGAAGTTGTCAGCATATAGATGTGATTCAAAGTCATGAGTCTGGATGAGGTCACCAAGCAATTAAGTGTAAATAAAGAAGAAACAAGGGTGAAAATCTGAGGCCTAGAGAATTGCTAAATTTGGAGCTCTGGTAAATGAGGAGGAACCAGCAAAGGAGACTAAGAAGGAGTTACTGTTTACTTAGGCAGAATACCAGGACAGTACAATGTCCTAGAAATCAAATTAATATGTTACTTGAAAGGCCAAGTAAGTTGAGGACTGAGATTTGACCATTAGGTTTAGCAACATGGGTGCTGAGAGGGATCTCGGGAAAAGCAGTTTCAATGGATTGGTAGGACAAGAGCCTGAACTGAAATAAGATCGAGAAAGAATAGGAAGGCAGGAATTAGAGACAGTAAGTAAAACTACCTTCAAATAAATTTTCTATAAAAGAGTCAGAGAAATGGAGACGTAAGTGGAAGTAAACATGATGTCAAAAACATTTCTTTTTAAGGTCAAAAAATATATTGTATCTTGATGGGAATGATCCAGTAGAAAGGGGAAATTTGTGCTTTTATACTGAATTGGCATGTAGTATATTACTATGTGCAAATTTTTAAAAGGGCACATGTAATGTGCAAGTGCTGAGAGACCAAGAGTGAAGGAATGATTGATTTTGGATTGGGTTAAGAGGGAAATTTTCTAAGGAGAGGTGAAAGTCATCAGCTATAGAGAACTGAGTCTTTAGTAGATGCATCAACAATTCATTCCTTTTTATCACATCATAGAGATATGCCACAATTGGTTTATCCATGTATCTCCTTTTTGGATCATTGCTGGGCTTTGATTATTATAAATAAAGCTGCTATGAACATTCATGTACAAATCTTTCTATGGACATATATTTTCTTTTCTTTTGAATAAATACCTAGGAGTGGGATGCATGGATCATATGGTAGGTATATGTGTAACTTTTAAAGAAAATCTCAACTGTTTTCCAAGATGGTTGTATTATATCACATTCTCACCAGTAATGTATTAGGGTTCCAGTGCTCCATATCCTCACCAACACTTTGTATGGTCAGTCTTTTCAACTTTAGGCATTCTAATAGATTTTTTGTGGTATGTCATTGTGGTTTTAATTTGCATTTCCTAATGACAAGTTAGGTTGAGCATCTGTTCATGTGATTATTTGCTATTGTGTATGTTTTTATGGTGATGTGTCTATTCAAATAATTTTTTTATTTTTTATTGCTTTGTTTGCTTATTATTTATTTTTGAGAGTTCTTTATATATTCTCAGTATAATTCCTTTATCAGATATATGATTTGCAAATATTTTATCCAAAACTGTGGTTTGCCTTTTAACTCTCTTATCAGTGTCTTTCAAAGATCAATAGTTCTTAATTTGGATTAAATCTAATTTATCAATTTTATCATTAATTTTTAAATTAATTGTGTTTTTTGTACTATCTAAAAAATTGATGAATAACTCAAGTTAATAAAGATTTTCTCCTTTGTTTTTTAAGAAGTTTTATAGTTTTATGTTTTATGTGCAGTTTTGTGGTCCATTTTGACTTTACTTTTTATATGGTGTGAGATATGGATCAAATCTTACTTATTTTTTGCATATGGGTATCAAATCATTACAGACTCAATTGTTGAAAACACTATCTTTTTTTCTATAATCTTTCTTTACATCTTTGTCTACAATCAGTTGTCTACATATGCATCTTTGTTTGGGTCTATTTCTGGACACTTTATTCTATTCCACTGATATATTTCTATCATTGTGCCAACACCATGCTTTCTTGATTGTTGCTTTATAGTAAGCCTTGAAATCAAGCAGTATAAACCTAATTTTATTCTTCTTTTTAAAAATTCTTTTGGGTATTGTAGACCCTTTTTATTTATATATGAATTTTATTTGCATATGAATGTTAGAATCATCCTGTCAATTTCTATAAAAGTACTTTCTGAAATTTTGATTGGGATTGTGTTGAATCTGAATTTGGGAGGAATTGACATCTTAACAATATTGAGTGTATGTCTTCATTTATTTCATTATGTCATTAATTTCTCTTTGTAGTATTTCATAGTTTTTAGTATATAGATCGTTTACATATTTTTCAGATTTATTCCTAAGTATTTAATATTGTAATGATATTTTAAAATGCACTGTTCTTAATTCCAATTTCCAGTTGTTCATTGTAAATATATAAACATATAATTGATTTTTACATATTGATCTTATATCCTGTAACCTTGCTAAACTCAGTTATTAGTTGTAGAATTTTTTAAGATTGATAGAATTTTCTACATGGACTATCATGTACTCTGTGAATAAAGATACTTTACCTCTTCCTGTCCAATCTGAATTCTTTTCTTTTGAACTTGACAGAATCTCCAGTATGAAGTTGAACACCAGTTCTGGGTTCAGACCCATGAGAATGCCTCCCACCCCAGATGCCAATTGAAAGCAATAGTTTGTCACCTGTACCTCTATTCAATCATCTATAAATTGAGGTTTCTAGCACCCCCTCCTTGAGTTCCATTAATTTGCTAGGACAGCTCACAGATCTCAGGAAAACAGACTTATATAAACTACTGATTTATTATAAAGGAATAACTGATTATAGTACAGCTGGTTCTCCATACTAAGGGTGATCACGTGACCACCCAGGAATCAAGTTTCTCATCCCCAATCCTTTTATCCTTTTTCTTCTTAAATCACATGTTTCCGTGAGCCAAGACCATTCTAGAAAATCCCATTTCTGACTTCAATTCTGATGATATAGAGGAAAAAAGAAACTCAATTTCTTCCTATTATACTCTCACAACACAAAACCCCTTTGTAATCAAATATGTGGGTTTTTCCCACACACATCAAGCAAGCAATCCTTCAGCAGATAGCAGCTGGGTGTCTTTTAATTCAATTCTGATACTATCCATCTGGAGATAGCATCAGATCCCACAGGTTAAGGGCTCAGTCGCACAAGACCATCCCACTTATTTCTGATGCCAATTGCAAATACCAGGTTGTTTCACCTGTGCTTCTGACCAATCAGCTATACATTATGGTTCCCACAACCCCCCCTCGGTCTTGATTGATTTGCTAAAGTGGCTCACAGAACTCAAGGAAACACTTAGACTTAGCGATTTATTATAAAGGATATTACAAAGAATACAGATCAAGAGATACATAGGGCAAGATATATGGGAAGGGTGCAGAGCTTCCATGCCCTCTTTGGGTGCACCACCCTCTGGGAAGCTCCATGTGTTCAACTATCTGGAAGCTCTTTAAACCCTGCCCTTTTGGGGCTTTTATGGAGGCTTTGTTATAGAGACACAATTGATTAAATCATTGGCCATCGGTGATAAACTTAATCTTCAGTTCTCCCCTCCCTGGAGGCTGAGCGATGGGGGGCTGAAAGTCCTAACCCTCTAATACTGTATTAATCTTTTTGGTGACCAGCTCCTATTCTGAAGCTACCTAATGTCTGCTAGGCATCAGTCATCTCGTTAGCATACAAAATACATTTATTTATTTGGAGATTTTAGGAGTTGTGTGCCAAGAAAAAGAGACAAAAACAAAATACGTATTTCACAATATGACACAGGCACTTACACTACCTATGAAGCAGTACAATGTTATTTGAAAGTGGACTCGGATTAGTTGTAAATGTATATTGCAAACTCAAGTGTAACCACTAAAAAAAGTAAAAAAAGGGAAGTATAACTGATATGCTAAGAAAAAAATAAAATTCATTCATATAAAGTGTTCAATTAAAACCAGAAAAATAGCAGAAGATAAAATAGGAGCAAAGAAAAAGGGTAACAGTAACAAATATGATAGATGTTAATCCAACTGTATCAATAATCACTTTGAAGGTCAATAGTCTAAATCCACCAGTTAAAAGACAGTTTGTCAGAATGGAGCAAAAAACAAGACTCAACTATATGTTGTTTACAAGAAACCCACTTTAAATGTAAAGACATATATAGATTAAAAGTAAGCGAATGGAAAAAAGTATATCATACTAACCCTAATCAAAACAAAGCAGGAGTAGCTGTGTTAATTTCAGACAGGGATAACTTCAAAGGAAGGATGGTTATCAGGGATAAAGAATGGCCTTGCATAAAGATAAATGGGTCAATTCTCTAAGAAGATATAACAACTCTTATTGTGTATGTACCTAACAACAGAGCATCAAAAATACATCAGGCAAAAACTGATAGAACTGCAGGAGAAATAGATGAATTTACTATTAATTATGGTTGGAGGCTTCAACACCCCTCTATCAAAAATGAACAAATATTGCAGGCAGAAAAACAGTAAGGACATAGTGGAACTCCATAAAACTGTCAATCAAATGGAGATAATCGACACCTATAGATTACTTCATCCAACAACAGCAGAATACCCCTTCTTTTCAAGCTCACATGGACCACATTCTAGGTCATAAAAAAACACATCAACAGATTTAAAAGAACAGAAATTACACAATGTCTGCTCTTAGACCACAATGAGATTGAACTAGAATTTGATAACAGAAAGATTACTGGAACATCTTAAAATAAACAAAGATTAAACAAAACACATCTAAATAACACATGGGTCAAAAAAGAAATCTAAAGAGAAATTTAATATATTTTGAACTAAATGAAAATGGGAACACAACTTACCAAAATGTGTGGGATGCAGTAAAAACAGTGCTTAGAGAAATTTATACCATTGAATACAGATATTAGAAAAGAAGAACGATCTAAAATCAATCATCTAAGTTTCCACCTTAGGAAATGCAAAAAGAGCAAATTAAATTCAAAGTATGAAGAAAAAAAAGAAATAATAAAATTAGAACCGAAATCAATGAAATTGAAAGCAGAAAATCAACACAGAAAATCATCAAAGCAAAAGTTAGTTCTTTGAAAAGAGCAAGATAATCAATAAGCCCCTAGTCGGACTAAGAAAAAAAGAGAGAGAACACTAATTACAACTATCAAAAATGAAAGAGGGACATCGTTATAGATCATATGGATGTTAATCAAGGAATATTATGAACAACTCTGTGCTCACAAATTTGATAACCTAGGTGAAATGAATGTGTTTCTTTGAAAAACACAATCTACTAAAACTCACACAAGAAGAAATATACAGTTTGAATGAGCCTGTATCTATTAAAGAAATGGCATCACTAATAACCTACCAAACAGAAAGCACCAGGCTCATGTGGGTTCCCTGATGAGTCTTAGCAAACATTTGAGGAAAAAGTTATACCAAATCTCTACAATCTCTTTCAGAAGATAGAAGCAGAGGGATTACCTTCTAACTCATTTTATGAGGCTAATATTGCCCTAATACTAAAACCAGACAAAGACATGACCAGAAAAGAAAACGATAGACCAATATCTCCAATGAACATAGACGTAATAATCCTCAACAAAACATTAGCAAATCAAATCCAACAATGTATAAAAAGAATTATACATACAACCATGTAGAATTTATCCTGGATAGGCAAAGCTGGTTCAACATTTGAAAATCAATTAATGTAAGCTGTCACATCAACAGGCTAAAAAATAAAAATTACGTTATCATATCAATAGATGCAGAAAAAGCATTTGATAAATACAACACGTATACGTTATAAAAACTCTTTGTAAATTAGGAATAGAGGGGAACTTCTTCAACTGGATAAAGAGTATCTACAAAAAGCCTGAAGCTAACATCATACTTGATGGTGAGAAACTAGAAACTTTCCCAGTATAATCAGGAAAAAGGCAAGGATGTCCCCTCCCACCATTCCTTTTCAATTTCTTCCTGGAGGTCCAAACTAATGCAATAAGATGAGAAAAGGAAATGCAAGGTATACAGATTGGGAAGAAAGAAATAAAATTGCCTTTGCAGATGACATAATTATCTGTAGAAAATCTGAAATAATCAACAAAAAAAGTTTTGGAACTGAGTGATTATAGTAAGGTTGCAGGAAACTCTGGTTAGGAATGTTGATAATGGTGGATGTTATGCCTGTGTGGACACAGGAAATTTTTGTACCTTCCCCTTAATTTTGTTGTGAACCTAAAATTGCTCTTTTTAATTTAAAAAAAAAAAGGTGACAACAGCATCCCCCGCAAGGATTAAAATAACTGTGTTTCGAGACCACAAACCCAAAGCATGTCTGCAGATATTTTTTCCAGGTTTTATTGAGGTATAATTTACAAATGAAAATTGTATAAATTTCAGGTGTATAGCATGATGCTTTGATATATGTATACACTGTGAAATGATTACCACAATCAAGCTAATTACCATATTAGTCTTCTCACACAGTTACCATTTTTGTGTGTGTGTGTGTGGTAAAAACACCTAAGAACTACTGTCTTAGCAAATTTCAAGTGTATAAGTATTATTAACTGTAGTTACCACACTGTACAATTGATCTCCAGACCTTATTCATCTCAAATAATTGAAACTCTGTACCCTTTAATCAACATTTTCCTACTTCCCTCACCACCCCAGTCCCCTGAAAACCACTATTCTATTCTCTGCTTGCAGGAGTTCGAGTTTTAGGCACCACATACATGTGACATAATTCAGTATTCGTCTTTCTATGTTTGGCTTATTTCACTTAGCATAATGTCCTCCAAGTTCATCCACATTGTTGCAAATGGCAGGATTTCCTATTTTTTTTTTAAGGCTCAATAGTATTCTATACAGAAGAATAAAACCAAGCAGAAACCAGTCCTGCTTTTATTATTACACAGCATTTCTTGGTACAGTGATCGAATATTGTTCCCCTGGAGAAAAATATCTTTTTTTGGAAGCGGTGGTAGAGTAGTTTTGAATTTAATTACAAGAGTTGAGTTAATCATATTCCAATCAATTGGGTGGGTTGTTCAAGACTCTCCTGTTTATTTACTCATTTATTTCCACTCTCCAGTCACATTCCCCTTCTTCTTATAATCATTCTAAAGTATTTGATTATTTTAACGTATTTTCCATGTAAGAGTGCTAGTAAAATGTATATCGCTATCTGTGAGCATTTGTTTTTAATTATATGTCTGTTGTTATATATACAGTGTTTTTTCTTACTATTTCACTCAGCCCTGTTTTCAAGATCAATCCATGTTCCTATGAGTATGTTTAGTCTGTTTTTACCTTGAAAATAGATATGTCAATTATATTCATTGTTACCATGTACATTTTAGAAAGATATTTGGATTTTTAATATTTGTGCCCACCCCTGGTACATGGTTTGTTTGATTTATACCCAAATGTTTCATTTTCTTTGGAGTGACTGTAAATTATATTTAAGAGATGGGGGTCTCACTACATTGCCCAGGCTGGTCTTGAACTCCTGGTCTCAAGTGATCCTCCTGCCTCAGCCTCCTTAGTAGCTGGAACTATAGAAGCATGCCACTGCACCCAGATTGATTTTTAAAATTAAACTTTTTATTTTTATATAATTACAGGTTCATATTCAGTTGTAAGAAATAACACAGAAAAATCTCAGTGTATCCTTTACTCAATTTTCCTCAATGGTAACAATTTGCAAAAGTGTAGTACAATATCACTATCAGGCAATCAACATTAATACAATCCATCTACAAATATATGTTCATATTTTATTTCTGATATTGGTGATTTGTATCTTCTCTTTTTTATTCTTTATCACTCTTGTTAGAAGCTTATAAATGCTAATGATTTTTTGAAGACCTAGGTTTTTTTCATTAATTGTCTCTATTATTTTCTTGTTTTCAATTTCATTGATTTCTGTTCTCATTCTTTCTGTGTGCTCTGGGTTTATTTTGCTCTTCTTTTTTCTAGTATCATGAAGTAGGAACCTAAATTATTGATTTGAGACCTTTAATTGTTTCTGAAATAAGTATTTAATTCTAGAAATTACCCTCTCAGTACTACTTCAGCTGCATCCTACAAAATTTGATATGTTGTATTTTCAATTTTATTTACTTTTATAGGCCACTGTTACACTGATACCATAACCAGGCAAAAAAGTACAAAAAGAAAAAGAAAACAAAACTATACTTCAATATAATCTACACAAAATATTAGTATATTGTATGGGCCCATGTATAAAAATAATTATACACCATGACCAAATGAAATTTACTCCTGGTATAAAAGATTTGTTCAACATTTAAAAATCACTCAATGTAATTGACCATATTGACAGGCTAAAGAAGAAGAGTGTAATTTAAGAAACTCATGAGAAAACGGGACAGTCTATTATATTTATCCCTATATATCTACCCATTCTAACCTTTATGTGAAGTATTGAACCCCAGTTCTGAATAGGAGTGTAGGGGATAGTGAACGATTTTCAAAACTGCTCACTTGAAACTCATCACTTCCTCCATATCCAGACCTGTTTCTCTTATCAACTTACTCCAGACACTAAACCCTGTGGGATCACCATAATTCTCTCCTACATCATTTAAGATTATAAATTTTGAAAAGTATTTTCATTTGTATGAGTTCATCTGATTCCTTCCCCTGAATCAATTTGGTTATCCCAATTTTATATATGAGGAAACAGTTTGCTGACATATTAAAGAGTTGCTCAAGATAACACAAGTACAAAGTGAGAGAAGAAAGAAAACTCACATTTTTCACCTAAAGAATCTTAAGAATCGGAGGTTCTTAAGTTCAAAGATTCTCTCACTCTGGGACACAACCTTTCATCATGCCCATGGCCAATCAGTGTCCAGGCCCCATAATTTCTTCTTTTACTATTAACTCTTGAATTTCTACCTTCCTATCCATTCCCTATGGCCATTCCTTTTCCCAGGTCTTTATCACCTCAGCTGGATAGGCTCAGTGGCCTCTTAGGGAGGGCATTGACAACTGAGTTGCTGCCGTCCTGCTCTGAAATCTGACTTTTGACTATATCTGGAATGGATCACGTCATCTATTTAGAGGCATACAAACCTAAAAGTCTGGTTGCCTTTTTCCCACCTTTGGTATTGCTGACACTGAAAAAAAAATATATGTGTATGTGTGTGTGTGTGTGTGTGTGTGTGTGTGTATACACACGCACACACACACACAAATATACCAGGTGTTTATACAGAGATTCTGTGATTGTAGAAATGAAAAAAGGCCTGGAATGGCTAGATGATGACCACAAAGGTGCAGCAGGAGTGTTTTATTTTGAGTTGAATCATTCTGCACCTTTGGCCTCTGATTGTAATTCAGTCAGTTAGCTGTTTTATGTCTCTCTCCTTAGGCTAGTTTCATTTTAATTTAGAATTTTCTCAGTATTACTTAGCTCACCTCCTTTTAACAGCTATTTTACAATAATATGTAATTTATGTGTAAACTTATGACATTTTCTTGTTTGCCATAAAAGAATGATCACTGGTATGTATCAGCTGAAATAATGGTTGTTTTCCTTCTATTGAGAGGTAAAGACTCACTAATATGGTCTCTTAGTCCGAAAAGACTTTAATACTTCCTTGCTTATCTTTGATCGACTTGGTTATAGAACTCTAATTATATAAAAAATGTAACTATCATAATGTCAACCACATTTAACCTTCTTGATATCCCATGATTCTTTGCACTAAGGGCACAAGGCCAGGTCTTTGCTGACTGCTTGATAACTGAATGAGTGATTATTCTCCTTGTTAATGGACAATGATATAGAAAACTCTTCCATATGTACAGAATATTAATGAGAAGCTGCACAAGCTGAGATAAGACTATAAGATGCTGCAAGCAATCACTTATAAGAACATTATAAAAAATATTACTCGTCAAGGATGTAGCTAGACGGGGGGTCTCTGTGTGACGAATGAGGAGGAAAAAGATGAGACACTCTTATCCACATGAATGACTGAGTAATTCACAAACAAAAATGTTTCTTTCATGGTTTATAATATTGAGTGTTCCATTTAAATTTTTTTAAAAACAACAAACTGTCAGATGGCATTACAGATTTCAAAATGGGAAGGGGAGACCTCCTGCTTCCTTCTATGCCTCTTTAATGCTTTCTGTGCCAGGTACAATGTGTCGCAAGCATTTGTCTTTCATGAAAAATGACACCAAGATGACTGCTAAAGAAATTTCAACCCCAAGAAACTGACCCATCCATAATACTATGCTATTTTCTCCAATTTTGTTTGTATTTTTAGATATTATCTCTGATCGGAAAATTTAGGAAAGCCATTCTTCTAGTTTGCATTTCTGGATTATATATTTAAAAGGGGAATGTCCATTGGATATTGTTTAATTTGTCAGTTCAATTCACTTGGGCTCTGTAAATAGGATCTCTGTGTCAGCTCTCATAATAGACTCATGGAATGTCACAGCCACAAGGGCCTGAGAGATCATCTGAGCCTGTTTTTCTCAATTGAGTAATGTAGAGACCACTTTTAAAGGGAAAAAAAATCTTACCGATCTCCAGTGTCAACTTAAATTATATTCAGAATGCTATTAAAATAAGAATGGTAAACAACATAGTGAAATGTGTAATGTATATGTACATACACACATATTTTAAGTAATACACATAAAACTAAGTGTAAACTCTTTACTTAGAACATATGTAGCGATTCCCTTCTCCCATACCTTTCTTCTAGTCAAAGGACACCTTCATTGTATACAGGGTCTTTGTATGATAGGAACACATCTTTAGTCTAACACATCCACCTTTGTGGGTTTTTTTTTTCTAGTTTTAGCAATTATAGCAACACTCTCTACTTGGTGTCCATTCAACTGTTAACACAAACACATTAGGTGGGCAGAAAAATAGCATGACAGTACTTGATTACAAAAATATACCTTTGGAAATTTTTAAATAAATTATCATAGATATATGAAAACAGAATTGGAACATTCCAATAGCAACAGACACCATCTCCCCTAATACATCCGTGGAGCCTAGTTTGAAAAAAACGTCAATTTAGACCAACTTTCGCATTGTACAAAAGGAAAACTGTTAATCAAGGTCATAAACAAGGCAGAAGCAGAACTGGAACCAGGATCCAGAGCCAGATCCAGTTTCTTTTTTTTAATTGCAAGTTTATTAAACTTAAAATGTAATTTGGAAGAATAGTGCAGGCAATTTTATGAAAGCATTAAAAATGATCAAACCATTAATTCTATAAAAATACCCTTGACATTGTACTAGAGACAGTTATGGTTAAGAAATTGATTGAAGTACTTAATGATGCATGAAGAATAATTATTCTGCTTGTTATTTTTAATGTTTAGAAAATCAATATAAAGAACACCCTCATTTTGCTCTAATGGTCATGCATATGTTTTACTATTTTTTTGAAAAAAATTATTTATTTATTTATTTATTTATTTCAGGGTATTATGAGGGTACAAACATTTTGGCTACATTTTATGTCTTTGCCTCACCCAAGCAAGGGTTAAAGGCATGCCCTTCCCCAGTTTTTGAATAGAACTATTTCATAGGCCCACCAAATTAATCAAAACAATTTGTTGGTCAGTAAATACATGTTTCAAACGTTATATAATTATAATTTTTTAAAAATTTCTCTCAAAATACCCCAGTTTGAAGAATGAATTATATGGTTATTCTAGGGGAAGGGAGTGGTCAGTCCCACTAGAAATCCACAAGCTGAGAGTGAGAGACAAGGGACTCTTCAAAGGAAAATAAAGAAGATGGAATGGATGACGGGTAGGCAAAACCAGCTCTATCTACTATACCCAAGTACCAGATCAGGACTCATGTTTTCTGACTCTGTCTGATACTCCAGTACTGAATTTCATTTTTTATTTACCACCCACTCTTTTAACATTCCTTCCCTTTTCCCCTCTGTTCACCAGCTTCTGCATGTAGCTCCAAAGAGTGCAGTTTCCCTTAATGTTCTGATAGCAGCTAAGAGAGGTATCTTTAAATATTTCTCAAAGCTGTAACAAGCTCATGTCTAAATTCACTGCAAAACTTAAATCATTGTGGAACCAGTTTCTTGACCCCTAATACAGTAAATTTTTTGCAAAGCCAAGCTGCTTTTGTTTGTATAATTTAAATTTATCCCACCCAAGACTGAAATCAGAATAATGCCACTTCATGTTGTCTCCCATAATGCCCGGAGTTTTATATCACTGGGGGAACCAGGAAGCTTTGCCTATTTACTCTTGTTAGCTGTATTTTACTTGAAATCTTACTTGTTGTGATATTAGTATGATGTCTTATTTTTATATTTGTGACCATTGGTGTTCACATATGAGGAACAGCAGATAATAGGAAACGTTTCCGGAAAAAGATAGGTTAGGATAAAAGATTGAGGCTCCTGGGATGCAATGCATTTGGCCAAAGCAAACTGAGTTTAGATACTTGGAGCAGTGACAAGTTCTCAGATTTACAGGTAGCTATTATCATTGAGGTCCTAAATCCCATATTTGGGGTCAAAAATAAAATGAAGGGGCTGAAAAATAAGTGTCACTGGATGAGGAGTTAACCACATTGCCTCCCTGGACCTCAGTTTCCCCATCTGTAAGATGAGGCAGTGGGTGAAGTCATCTCTAAATATTAATACTTTCTGCTCTGATATTATGGCTGTTATAAGTCAGCAGTTTAATTGTTGCTTCACCATTTTCACTTTATTTCCTGCTATGATTTGGCTCTAAGTTTTGACAGAAATACAGTATAACCAAATAAAATACAATTTTGCTTTGAGCCATTTTTGATGTCCCTAAAATCAGAGAAAAACATGAAATTTTTTATGCTACATTATTAGGTAAATTGATAACAACTTCACCGGATTCCAATTTTACTTGATATTCCTTCTATTTTATTTTTATTTTTAACTTAATTGAATTGAAAGTTTTGAGCAAAGTACTTTACCATGTTGTACTGTTGTACATATATAACAGCAGACGTTTCAGGAATAATATTTTGTTGATGCTGTCATCAAGTGAACATACAGTGATGTTCATGTGACACCTTGAAGTATGGAAATTATTTGGAAGGGCGATAGACAAAAAGGGCATTCTAGGTTAGGGAGGAGGCTGGCTGGATGAGCCTGGCATGCTCATGGTAAACTAAAGAGCAACGGAGTGGTGGGGAGCAGGGAGAAATGCAGCAAGACTTTCTGAGAGAGGTCAGGCTGTGGAGGGCCTGGAATGGTAGACAGGGGAGTTTGAGTTTGGGAAGCAGACAGAAGGATCCATCAGGGCTTTCTGTTGCCTGTGTATCGATGTTCCCAAGTGAGCATTAAAAAATGAGTACGGGTCCAGTGCCTGTCAGGTCAGTTGGCTTTGTCCATCCTTCAGGGATGAAGTGCTCTTTTCTTCCTCTAAATATCATTTAGCACTTTGACCCCTTGTAGGGACTTCGAGTGTCCTGAAGAACTCATTTGGGCTTCAGTTTCCTCATCTATGAAATGAAGCCATGGAACTAAATGAGATGGTTATGATTCATTCTCAGTTTCTCAGTCTCTCTCTGTCTTCCCTAATATGCCCCTGGGATGGAATAATTTCGTCAGTGAGGTGTCTTAATGTAGCAGTGATTATCTGCCTATGTGGGGATGGGAGGATGTGTGTAGTTTGGGAAAATAAATCCCATAGATGATTCTCTCAACCGTCTTTAGTATCATTAGACATGATAATTTCCAAGGGATTTTCCCAGCTCTGACATTCTGATTTATAGTCCTGGCTCATAAAAGAATCAATCTGATAGCTTTGCAGAATGTATAGAAAAAGGTCATATTTTTAGCAATTGTGATCCTTTTGGTTTCAAGTAACAGAATACTCAACTAAAAAAAAGTGGCGGAAATAACAAGAACATTTTGTTATCTTACATCCAGAGGTTGGGTGGTTCTAGAATTATTTAATTCAGTGGCTCAATGGTGTCATCAGAACTATGGTGTTTTTTTTTCATCTTTCTCTTCTATTATCCTCAGTGTGTTGACAACATCTCCCCTCTTGGTTACAAGATGGTTGCAGCAGCTCCAGACATTATATGCAAAAAAAAACCATGTCCAGTGAAGAGGAAGAGGGGACATTTCTTCCTATTTTTTATTACAAGGGAAAACCTTCCCCAGCCAACATCCCTCAGCTTCCATGGGCTTGATAAGTGATCGTCACATAGTCCCTTTTTAGCACAAGAGAGGATTACGATGTGGGTACCTGGCACATCCAACTTCTCTAGTGGAAGGAGGAAGGAGGAGGGAAAAGGATGTTGGGATAGCAACTAATAGCTGCTGCATATGTCCTTTTTCCAACACTTAAGACCCACCTCCCCTTCCTTTATGTAGCTGCTGGCTAATTAAAGCTAAGTATTTAGCATAAATCAGGGCTTTTGTGAATTATCTAAATAATTAGAGTCATTGTAAGCACAGGGTCCTTATTTCATTTTATCTAAAATTTAATGATAAATGGGCTTCCATTGCCCAAAATGAGCTTCTCTGGTGCCAAAACCAGATGTAATTTTTTATTGAATTGGGTTTTAGGAAAATAAAATATACAGGGATTGTGATAAAGAGCAGCTTAAATTCTCAATTTTTTTTTTTTTTTGCTTTACAAATCTCTATCAGCTACCAAAAATAAGAGCAGATTAAAAGGGTATGTGAATATTTAATGTAAAATTAGGAATACATTGCTAAAAATCAGGAAAGAGTTTAGGGCTATGACCATGAATAAATTGTGAAATATCAGCTTACTTCTCCGCTACAACACTGACCTAAAGAAGCTTTTCTGTTTCCCCAGCAACCTCGCATGGCATTAGCTTGCTTCCCTCAGAGTAAATTAAATGTGATTTTCGAGTACTACACTTCATTATTTCAGAAATCACAATACCTTGCAGAAATAAGAACATTTCATAAATCATATTGGAGTTTATTTTTAAGCCAGAGCAGAGAAAGTATTTATTTGGGAAAATGTGTTTTTTTTCTTTTAAATCTACTAAATTTCCAAGGACTTATAAATTACCTCTATCATGAGTTGGTAAATGGGACATAGTATGCTTTATTTACTTAAAATGCATTAGCAATTGCCCAATCATATTTTTAAAAAAGAGTTTAGTTACTAAGGATGTGAAAAAGATAAAACCACATCTTAAATGAACTACATAACTTTATGATCAAAAGCTCTAGAGGATAAAAAGTCATATTAATGTTAACAATCCTTTTCTAAAGTAAAGTTCTCTCATTCATACATCATATCACTTGTGAACAATGTTTTCCCCAACTTGGGGCATAACTTATGTATGTATTATACATACATGTAGATACTCATATATACACATTCTATGCTGAGTGTACCCCAAACTGGTCCATTTTAAATTTTAGATAAATTATTGTTTTAACATCTGACCTGTCTCCATCCCTGCCACTTTTGGTGTTTAAAAAAGGTCTTACTACTGAAATTGACATACCTTTATTTTTTCAAACTATTTAGTAACCAGTTATTAAAGGGCTTTTGAATTTAACCTGTGTCTCTGTCTAATACATAAGATGGTTGCTTATCCAACCATCGGTTGACTCCTGCCTTGGATAGGAGTTATCCAGGCTCCTTTACTAGACCGTTAGTAACTTGACAACAAGGAGGCTGTTTGGTTTATCTGTGTATTGTCCATAGAGGCTAGCAAGATACCTTGTGTCAAGTAAGTCATAAATAATGGTTCTTCAACCAAATGTGTTAATATATGAATAGAGCCAGAACTTGCTTTTCCCCAGAGCCGTGGTCCCCAGAGTAGAGGACTTTCATTCCTAAAGGTGTGTATATAAGTTGATCCATCCAGGAATTAGAAAGAAAATATCAAAACTTGTATTTATTTTGATGTTAACAAGAAAAAAATGAATTTCAGCAAAAGTTAATATGTGATTTGCTAGTAGTCCAAGCGTAAACTTTAATGTGTATCATTAAATATGCACATGTTAGGAGTGTGTGCTCAGATTTTATTACTGACAAGATAGTGATTATGGAGGTTTGGAAATCACTGTTTTAGTTGGAGAAAGCCCAGATACACTGATTTTCTGGTGTGGGAGGCACTCTGCCTTCCAAAACTCCCTGAACTGCTGCTGGATGCCCCAAATTCTATTACATGGCCTCTTTCTGTAGCGTAATCAGGAAAATAAGCTTGAGAGTCAGTTAGATCTGGCTTTGAATCTTAGTGCCCTCACTAGTTGTGTCACCTTGGATAAAACAGGTCACTTTTCAGTTTTCCCATCTTTCAAATAGGGACAGAAATGCCTAACTTATAGGGTACTGTGAGCATTAATAAAGACGTAAAGTCATTGATGGTCGAAATTCAGAAAATATTAGCTGCTTTCAAAGTATGTTAAAATTTTAAACAAGTGAGCTGTTATTTGTCATCAGTTCTTTTGCATAAATGAGTTCGGGTTCTTTATTTTTACTGTGGCAAAATACACATAACATTTACTATTTTAACCATTTTAAAGTGAGCAGTTCAGTGGCATTTAGTACATTCACGATGTTGTGTGACCATCACCAATATCTAATTCTAGAATTTTTTCATCATACCAAATGAAAACCCCATGCTAATTAAGTAGTCACCCACTAATCCCTCCTTCTCCCAACCCCTGGCAACCACTAATGTGCTTTGTGTCTTTATGTACTTGCCTATTCTGAATACTTCATATATGTGGAATCATATAACTTGTGGTCTTTTGTGACTGGCTTCTTTCACTTAGCATCAGGATTTCAAAGTTCATGCATGTTGTAGCATGCATCAGTATTTCCTTTTAATGGCTGAATAATATTTCATTATATGAATATACCACATTTTCCTTATCCAACCATCAGTTGATGGACATTTGGGTTGTGTCCACCTTTTGGATATTGTGAATAGTACTGCTATGAACATTCGTGAATATGTTTTTGTGTGGACATATATTTTCAATTATCTCATATATGGGTCATAATGGTAATTCTAGGTTTAACCTTGCAAAGAACTTGGGATTCTTTTCTAAGAACAGCCTATGAAAGGAAATTGAGAACACGCAGTAGAGGAACTGACAGAAAAATGATGACACCAACACATTTGAGGCATGTGGGCCTCAAACACATACTTTATTTACTATGTATTGGGGATAAGATCCTGCCGGCATGTGGCCAAAATTAATCCAAATACCTCTTATGATCAGATGATAAATATATTGCCTTAGATTCCCTAATGTTCTTTAGTGCTCCATAGTGCCTAAGCTACTCCCTGGTAGTTTGAATTGGCACACTGGATACTGAAAAATAATATCAAGTTGTGCAATGATAACTCACATCTCTTCCTTTGGCCTATGCTGTGATGAGATCCCTGAAAGAATGGCTCCTGCCCTGGCATCATCCTTATTGGGCTCTACTCTGGCCTTCCTTTGCCTGTGTTCCTCCTCATGGGGCAAGAAGATTCTGAGGGACCAAGGAGATGAGCACCCCTAGAGCCCATGCCTCTCCTATACCCCACTCCAAGTACCTAGAACACCGGAATTTCCTTCCCAAACAGCCCAAGCTTGGTCAAGGGGCCACATGGCTGGAGCTTGAATCTGCAGACTGTGGTCTTTGCATGTGAATACATGAGAATCCTCACTTAAGCATGGAGCCTGTGTAGAAGTAGGAAGAGTAGAGGGGTGGTCTGGGGATAAGGGGCTAGTGCTCCCCTCACTGCCACATTCTGACTCAGCACTCCCAGAAATTTGAGAATTTTCTATTTGAAACTGGCCTTCTGCCATGCTACAGGTGGTGGTGTTTCATTTTACTAGACTTCTCAAGAGTAGTTTGCCTAAGGCACATCTTTAAGGAGTACAGGTGTTTTTGTTTTTGTAAGATCCTATTCTCATAAAATCCTCCTGTTCCAGGGTAGGGGTTATCAATGTTCATACTGATACTAGAAGAAGGGGCATCATAACATTGTTGGGATGGGATGGTTGGTTGGGGGAGGACAGGTGGCACAGCTAGGAAGAGACTCCAGCCTTCCATTCAGTGAGATAGCCATTTGATAGCATGTTCCATTCTCCTTGCCCAAGCACATAGGCATTAAATCAGAAGTTCCCTTGAATTTCAGTCCCAAGCTAGATAAGTTGGACCATTCTACATTGTTTTTTTTTTTTTCTAGCTTATTAAATCTTTTTTTTTTTATTGTTTGTTGTTTATAGGGGTACAGGTGTTTAGGTTACGTATGATG
>RJWJ010011635.1:0-43862 GCA_004363605.1 Indri indri | reverse complement strand
CATCTTTCTGTCTTATTTCCTTCTCTTAGCTTAGTCAGATGAACATGATGACCTTGGGAGCCACCTATGGAAGAAGGTGGGACTAAAGAGAAAATTAAAATTAGGAAGTACCATATATATGGAGGTCTTGCTTCCCCCAAAACAGTAAATGCTTAGGATTTAATCTAACATTTTGCTGGTAAATATCTCCCAGTTGAGATTAAGTCTATAGGTTATGGATTACAGGTGGATCAGACTGACTGGCATCCTTATGATGTTAAAAGTAAGCAGAATATTTCCATCTACTCTTTCCTTCACTCAAATATCAAGGAGTTTCTGCTACGTTTTTAAAAAATATTTCTGAGTGCTGAATTCCTAATTTTACTTAATAGAAAAACTGTTCCAGGAGCTGGGGAGTGTATTGTCTGAGAAAAATCAATTGGTGTGAGGCCAGTGCTGCAATAATCTCGGATATCTGGTTGCCGTCACTGTGAGGCAAAAATATTAAAACCACGATAAGATACTGTTACGCACCTAAACATGGATAAAATGAAAAATACTGTCACATGTTAGTGGGGATGTGGAGCAACCAGAACTCTCAGTATTTCCTAGGGAGTGTAAAATGGTACATCTACTTGGTGGTTTCTTGTAAAATTAAATATTCTACAGATATATATATCTATAACCTTTAAAAAGCTGGAAACACTGCAGGCATCCATCAACAAGGGAACGGATTTAGCAAAAAAAAAAACAAAAACAAAAACTGTGGTATATTCATACAGTAGAATACTAGTTAGTAATACAAAGGAATGAGCTATTAATACACATAACAACATAGATGAATTTCAAAAATATTATGCTGAGTGAAAGAAGCAAGCCCCTAAAGAATGCAAATTTATGACTCTCTATATATGTACTTCTAGATGAGGCAAAATTGATTTATGGTAAGAGAAATCAGAACAATGGCTATTTCATGATGGAGAGGGATTTCTTGGGAAGTGCACAAGAGAACTTCCTGGAGTGACAAAAATATTCTACTTCTTAATACAGGTGTTCAAAACTGATTGAACTGTACATTTAGATCTGTACATTTCACTATTTATAAATCATGCCTCATTGAAACCTTAAATAATAAATTAAAAAGACATTAAAAAATGTCTACATAAAAAAACGAGGCATAAAACTCTGAGGTTTGAAAGAACCATACCCATTCTAGCAAGCAATAGCCTAGGCTTGAATTGCTAATGGAGTCTCAACTCTACCCAGGCATAGAGAACTTCCCCAGGCAGGCCTACGAAGAATAGGAAAAATGGAGCATGAATTTTGACTCTTTTTTCTGTGACTTTTTAATTCATGTGGAATTTTTTTTTTATTTTAATTCTATTGAACTTGCAATTTCATTTAATCTTTAACTTCTCTCTGGGAATCTGATAATGTCAGAGAGCTTGTAATCACATTTGGGGCATCTGTATATTGTGACTGTATTTTTTTGCTGGAGAGTTGTTATACTTTTTATCATATGGCTATCTTAATGTGGTTCTTTAATTTTCTTGGAGA
Source organism: Indri indri (assembly GCA_004363605.1). Classification (NCBI taxonomy): domain Eukaryota; kingdom Metazoa; phylum Chordata; class Mammalia; order Primates; family Indriidae; genus Indri; species Indri indri. Next base: position 42,326 of record RJWJ010011635.1, on the reverse strand, counting down.
TCCCCTGAAATGCTCTGTTGAACAATATGGCTGGACAAAATTTGGGTTGAGAAAAAGAATAGGGAGCAAAATTTCTGACTCAGGTACAGAGCCTTCTTCTGATCAAACTTGCACTTCCAGCTGAGGTCCCAGAGGATGCTCAAAGTGGAGAGAGTTGCCATGGTCCCCAGCTGTGGTGAGTGGGCAGGGAATTATGAGGTCCAGGCAGCCAGAGCATTGGGTCCTTATGTAAAGCTGCATCCTCCTTCTGAACTTTAGTAATATAAAAGTGATTGTGTTCACCATCTGCAGTATCATATATCTCAAATCAAAATTTGGGTGATGTGGAGAGGTAGATGTTTCCTTAAAGTTGATATTTACAATCAGTAATATTTAAATTGTCCACAGAAAGAATGAAAAGAGAGAAACAAAGAAGACTGAGAAAAAAATTATTAAAGTATATTATTTATAAAGAATCTGAAAGAATTAAAAATAATTCAGTGAATTAAATAGAGAATAAAGGACTGAGAGGTAGGAGAAGCTACAGAAGGGTAGAGACAGCCAAAGAGAACCTTTAAGATCGAGTCAGCCAGGTTCAATGATGCAGCCGTCTAAAAAGAGGACAGATGAGAAAGGCAACTCTGTGTCCTGATATCAGTTCAATTACAAAATACATGGCAATTTCTAAAAAGCCTTGAAATGCACTGTCATTGTTCATTGCTAGCACGTAATCATTATTGGAATGAACATAAGTTCCTCAAGGGATAGGATTGTGTGCTGTTCATTTTGTGTGTCTGCTCCCGGTTGGCATTGAACAATGTACAAGTGGAATAAATGGTTTTATATTTCCTCACCACAATATTGAGTTAATATTTTTCTTATTCACATTTTATAGGTAAAGAAACAAAATGCTTGGCCAGGATCACCAATTTAAGTTAATGGTAGAGCCAGACTCCTGATTGTTGGTACCATGCTCTGTTTAATGGCAGTAAGATACTGACATCTGCCCTACCACACCTCGTTCTCATCTTTGTTCAAATGTCAGTTTCTCAATAAGGCCAACCCTGACCATTCCATTTAAACTACACCCCCTTCTCCAACCATTCACCCCGTTTTAAGGCTCTTCACAGCATTTATTACCTTCTAATATGTTATAAAATCAACATATTATTTGTTGTATTTATAATTTACTGTTGATCTAGAATGTGAGCTAGAGTAGAAATATTTTTCTTAGCTTTGTTCACAGATACCTTCCAGATGCTTGCAAGAATGACCAGCATTAAGTAGATATTTTAAAATTATGTGTTGACTGAATTAAAAGTTATGGCTCTTTGGAAGCAAAAGAAAGTAAAACAAAACTCTGTTTTAGTCACAAGTTTAATTGAGTTTCAGAAAACATGTGGCTGTATCTTTTCTTTTTTACTTTTCAATATTATAAAATCCTTGAACCTAAGCAATGAGTAAAAATTAGTATTACTACTACCTCATTGTAAGTTATGTAGTACACTGAGCTATTTGGCAGAAAATAACTCTAAAACATAATATATGTTAACATATGTAAAGTGGATAGTGACTGATTTTCAAAACATTATTCATACATGTGTGACTTTAATTAGGAAGCTATAATAGATACATTATGAATTTTCATGAAGAAAAAAGCCAGCATCTGGACTTGAGATTCCACACAAAGAGAAAGCTGGGTTTCTTCCTCTTTTTTCAGAGACCATAAAACCTAAATTTCTTTCTTTCAGAATTTCCTCAGAAATAGCAAAATAAAACTCTAAACTGTAAAATCAATAAGCTGTCACCACCAATTTTAACACTGATAATTCAAAGGTTATAAAAAAAAGGATCACGATTACATATTTTTTAATTTTCTCACAGAACTATAATGAAAATATTTTCTATAAGTTACTGTTCTATACATGCATTTTCAAAAGACATATGCTTGTTACAAGTATATTTATCTGAAGATGTTCATACTTTTTGTTGTTTCTTTAAAATTATTATCACCTATCACCTTCTGAGATTCAAATTTTTTAACATTGTAAAAAAATACCTCAAGAAACATTATTCTCCTATATTTATACAAAATACTTGAAGAGATCATGATTTTATATTAAACTCTCATAAAGAATTTTCTACCATGTATAAACAGGTTTGTCATCTTCAAAATATTAATATATAAAAGGCAATAACTTTTAATTCATTAACATTTCCACTTAGCTCCTAGAGCACATATCTTATATAATAGAATAATTACTAAGTATCTTGTAACTGTTCCTTTAATTTATAATCTCCCCAAGAATTTTAAGATACTAAACTACTGAAATTTTCTTCCCCCTTCTACTATTAAACATAAAATAGGCATTCAAAAATATTTGTTTGATATAACAATTGGAAATTTATTTGAATCCTTCCCACTCAATGCAAATAGCTATACATACTTATATAAAAAAGTAAGGGCCATTGTCATTCTTTAAGCCAAGTAAATAAGTAATTCATCTAAGAAGTCAAAAAGCTTTATTTTTTCCTTTTTTGTTAAATATTAAATAATTCAACCCTGCTTTTTTACAAAATTACTGAATGCATAATATGGCTTTGATCAAAGTCAAATATATATATATATATATACACATATATATACATATATCCATCTATATGCTATGTACTGTGTTAGATACATTAGTGCATGCTTTATTTATTTCCTGTCACAATATCTCTTAAAGGCATCATTGTACTTTATAGACAAGAAACTTGACTCTTACAGAAGTAAAATTAATTGCCTAAGGTTTTACTGGCGGCAACAAAGTTGTTATTTAAATGCAAATCTTTAGAATACAAATTCAATTATCTTTCCAAAGTAACACAGCTGATTCTTTACAATCATATTCCACCTTCAAACAAACAGGTGTTACTGGTATACATTAAGCATGTATATAACATACTAGAACACATTACATAAAACAGAGTAGCCTCTAAACATAGATAAACACCTACAAATGGATACATAGTAAAGCACACACAGGTGCAGGACTGGCTTTCTTGATTTGACATTATGTATATGCATCTAGTGAAACAGTTGTATTTCAGCCCTTTCTATAGAAGAATGGCAGGTTTTTTTTTTATGACAGGAAGGATCAGATAATCTTAATTCATCATCTACTTTGCATTTGCTCTTAATCATTTTCCTATCTTGCACTACGAGTTAGTGATGTTTATATTTATTGTTTAGCATTACAAAAAATTTATCTCATAGCCTAAGTTCAACTCTATACTCTTTAAGTTATTCATTATTTGCCATGTATTAGGCATATGATAGATATTTAGATATTTACTTTACTGAGTCAAGACTATATGGTAAGTTTTCTCTGAAACTAAGACCACTAGGTCAGTTAAAGTGCTCCATTCAAACTACTGTGAATTATATTGCTGATTTTAAATGAGCTTCTATCCAGGCTGTTCAAGCACATGTTCCCTTTGGCTCTTTGGTCTCTCTCATTTTATTGTACCTTCAGGAATTAAGAAAATCAAGTTGAATGCTCTGTTTTATGTATTCTCTTCATAAGTAGCCTCTACCATAAATGTCAAAGCTTAAAGATTCATAAATCTCTTCGTGTATACAATAGGATTCATGAAAGAAAACTCCAAAATTTTTATTAATTATGACAAATAAAATTGAAAATGCCCACCTCTGGGTTTGCTCTTTTCATGACCATAAAGGCCACTAGCATACGGATGCATCTTTTTGGTAGGGCTCATGATCTCTGATTCATCTCCAATTCTGAAAAAATCGTCCCTGCGGGGGGTCTGATTTACATTACTGGAACAGGACAATGCCTCTAATCTGCAATCTTCTATTTTGTTTCCACTGATCGAAGACCATTTTCAATTTTAACTTGCCTGTTTTCTCTTTTCTCTCGGTACAAAGCTGTTTTGATTACAGGAGGATGAGATGGTGATGGTGGTGGTGGTGGTAGTTATGGATGTAGTGGTGGTGGTGGTGGTGGTGGTATTGTGTGTGTGTGTGTGTGTGTGTGTGTGTGTGTGTGTGTAGGAGGTGGGATGGGAGGGGGATGGGAGGCAGCATACATGGGCTGTATTTGTTAATCTGCTTATAAACCTAACAGATTTTTCAGCTGAAATTTGGCCAATGTTAATTGTACATGCTGAATTCACGCTGGGAAAATCTCCTTGGGGGAAAAAAAAAAAAGGCAGAAAGCACAGCCGGCCTGTTATGTAAGATGTTTATTTTCATCCAATCCAACCCACCATAGGCAGTACAGAAAATAGGCCAGTGCTTCTGACCGGTGACATCACCTCATCATCAGGAGAAAGCGGGAAAGGCTGATCACCATATTGTTAGTAAAGAGGATAATTTCCTTTCACCATCGTTTTCCTTGTGGAAGCCTTTATTTCTGGGGATAGTGATCTCATCTCCCTTTGATGTTTATTTCTTCAGATTCTGTAATAACGGTGAAGCTACCTGGATTTCAGTTCTTGTGTTATGCACATAAATGCTTATTATAGTACTTTTTCTTCAGGTCTCTAAACTTGGAAAGATTGGATCGTTTTAGCAGAACATTGAACATTCTAAGGAAATGGAAGGGGGAGGGATAATCGTCTTGATATTTAATTTTATGCAGTATGTCATGTAGCGTTGAGTAGTTTGCTTTGCAGAATGCCTCCTTTTCTTCAGCTGTTTCACATGTATATGTGGGTAGATGGGCATTGTGTTTATTTCATGAATATTAAGAATTAAACACACAATTATTAAAACGCATTTTAAGGAGCTTATTATGTTATAAAATAGACTTTTTGCAATTTCTATGTAGTAAAGTGGCTGAAATTGATGTGTGCATACAGCTTTTTTCTATTAATTTAAAATTAAAAGGAAACTGAAAACATGGTACTGTTTAATTTAAAGGTTGATTCAGCTGCTTAGAAAATATACCACAATAAAACTAACTATTCTATGGTTTTGTTTATGACAGCTTTGGCAAAATGACTTTTTTGTTAAGGGACAATCTTCAGGATTGTTCTAATTCACCCACTTTTTTGTAAATACTGTATTTACCTAGTCTTGTTTTATTCTCCCTCTAGAGGAAAGCAGTGGGTATTACAATTCAAACTTAAAAAAAAAAAAAAAAAAAAGAAAAAGAAAAAAAAAGAAACCTAATATTGCCAGTATGTCTAATTTAAATACAGTACAATCAAAAGAATAATTCCTTGCCTTCATTTATATTCTTAATTCAGTCTTAGAAGCTATTATCTTAAGTGGCTCTAAGTTTGCAGCACCTTTTCTTTAAGCCGGAGAATCAGTATCTTAAGTTTTTTTTTTGTTTGTTTGTTTTTTTATAACAACAAAACCAAAATCTTAACCCTGGTGAAAAGCAGTTTTATTAGGAAAGATGAATGTACTGAAAAGTTCAGAATTTCAGTTTCTAGTGTAATGAATGGTGTACATTTGTGGCTCCAAAAGTCTGATTACTGTGTTCTGGGAGTCACGTTACATCTGCTATGCAGTCTTTGGAAACACTGGAGGCCATTTAATGTTGTATAAATTAAATATTCACAATAAAAAGTGGCCCAGTAATCTGCAAACATGACAGACAAAAATTAGAATTTGAACAAAAGTATTCATAGACATTCTGTCTGGAGACGAGTACAGGAAAGGGCTCCCTTTTTTGCTTTCTAGAGACATGAATGGTTTGCTTTGGGGAAGTTGTCTAATCCACCAGAGCCTATTTTCTCTATCAGTAGAATGGGGATAATTATATCTCCCTCCAGTAGTGTGAGGACCAGGTAAAATATGTAAAATGCCTAATATGTGGCTGACTGAGAGTAAATTCTTTTCTCTTCTATTGCTGTAATAAAAATTCTCTGGTTTGAGCTGGGAAGTAAAAACATAAAAATTAGCAAAACCTTTCAGGAAATTCCCCTCATTTCTTGATATATTCTCTTCCGTGCTTTTACTTTCAATTTCGGAGTCATGGCGTGATTTTCTCTTCAAAAAGTTGTTGCCAGTTGTAGGTGAACAGTCTAGAAAGACAGAAATCCACGATTCTATGTGTCAGTGCAGGGCTGTGGGACTGTGTTTGCGGTGGGACATAGAACGAAAGGGAGAAACAGGCAGCTCTTTATGTTTTGACCCAAAAGAAATCCAACATATAAAGTTTAAAAAAGCAAGATACAGTAGAGTGTCATAATACATGTCCCATTTGCATTTTAAAAGTCTAAAAAATTATGTATGAAACTATTTGCAGAAGGGTAGGTTTAGGTAAAACTTTGGAAAATTTTCCTTTCTCTGTACTGTTTGCATAAAAATATTTCCACAGATAATATACATGGTAAAATTTCATAAGGTGAAAACTAAATATTTCTCTCCCTTCTGAACTCTAGTGCCTTAGTTTCCCTCCTAAAGGTACCCACTGTTTATAGTTTATTTTATCATTTTCTTAAGAATTTTCTAGGCACAATGTATATATATGTACATGTATATATCATATTTGATTTTTTTATTTGCAGCAGTTGTGTTCTATACACCCAATTTTTTTAGGTTTATTAAGCACCAAACGGTTTGAAAATATTTTGCAGACTTTATATAAATTCTCCCTAAGCTCATCACTACAGAATATTATACCAGTCCAATGAGATTTTACCATCTTGGTTAAGTGGGAGTAAACCTATCATTTCCTCTGTTTGATGCTCCTCTTTAGCATTAGTAAGCCTCCAATAAATTCACTTGATTATTCCATTATTCAAGAAATGAAATAGGAAGAGCAAAATAATTGATATACACTGCGCTTTATAAGCACTAACATTGGCAGTTGAAACTTGGAAATAAAAACACCAAATCGTGTTTAAAAGAATTTTTTTTTAATGCAAAGAGCACTGACAACTTCCACAAAAATAATTCTAATGTAAAGTGGTCTTCTGGCTTTCCCGATATTTTCACCTTGCTGATGCCTGGCTGCCACCTAAATCATTGTAAGAGAGACATGATTGAGTTTTTACTTCTTTCACAACTTCTTCACGGCAGATTATGTTTCGCTTATTTATTTATCTATTTATTTCCTTTAGGAACATTCATTAATCTCTTTACAAACAATCATAAAGGTTTCCAGAATTCTGATTATGGGCTGGGGAGACAATAACCACAGAGGAGTGAGCTGAGGTTCCTTTTCAACAAAGGGAGGATGTCATTGGAAGCTCGCGATGGGGCTGAGAAAAGGTTCTAGAAAATAGTCTGAGTCACTCTTATTAGGACAGAGAGAACAGCTGCACAAAATTAGTACCAGTATCTTCCTACCCTCCATTTTAAACTTTTCAAAAGATTTTTTTTTTTTTTTTTCCTGGTCAATTCCTCCTGAGAAAGACGACCTAATCAGACATAATCTTTGCTTTTAGAGGTTACCATGGTGACTGGCTAGGACAGACTATCTTCGCTCAGCATCGTAAACACACATTTTGTATGGTGCTAAATAAGCCTGTATTCCACCAGAGTTTTTCTTTGGATGATAAAACAAATAGGGAACATTGAAATTGTTCACAGCAATCAGAAATCATATTTCCCCATATTGATTTTTTTTCTTTTCTTTTTGCCCTTTCTATATCTGTGCCGTATCTTTTGAAGTCCACATCAAGGCACAATACTTATTACAGGAAGCAAAACAGAGCGAATTTTTAGAAAGTATGAACCAAGACAGTGAAAGGTTTACCTACCATTTATGTTCTGTTAAGTGAAAGACAATTTCACTCACCAGGGTTGACAGACATCAGAGACTGAAGGAAAGCAACACTCTGGCTAAATGAATATAAAAGCAGTCACCAATTGGTGTGAGGTGGGGTAGAGAAAATAATGCATACTAATTTTTTAGCTCTTTAAAAATAGTCTTTATTTTTCAGAGCAGTTTTAGTTTCATAGCAAAATTGAGTGGGAAGCATAGTTTCCTTTTACCCCCTGTTCCCTACAGCCTCTGGAACCATGATCATCCCCCACCAGAATGGTACATTTGTTTCAATTGTTGAACCTACATTGACACATCGTTATCACCCAAAGTCCATTAGGGTTCACTATCGGTATTGTACATTCTTTGGGTTTAGACAGATGTATGATGACATGTATCCTCATTATAGTATCATTCAGAATAATTTCACTGCCCTAAAAGCCCTCTGCTCTCTGTCTATTTATCCCTCCCTCCTCCCAACCCCTGGCAACCACTGATCTTTTTACTGTCGCCATAGTTTTGTCTTTTCCAGAATGTCACATAGTGGGAATCATGCAGTATGTAGCCCTCTCAAATTAGCTTCTCTCACCTAGTAACATGCATTTAAGGTTTTCTCATTTTTTAAAAAAGGAAATCCCATTTTCCTATTCTGCCATGTGATCTTTTCATTTTCCTAAGGCTTCTGAACAAAGTGTAGGCAGTCACAGAATGCCAAGCACAAAGTGGCTGAAAATTTGAAATCAGTTTTTTAGGTGGGGAAAAAAAGAGCTAATGGAAACACATATGACAAAAATAAACAAACAAACGCTACCACCACTACCAAAACACAAAAAAGCAAGAGAATGACTAACCTGGATTTGGTAATGCATAAGCTTTAGAAAAGCAGATAATGACTGATGGGGGGAGGAGGAGGGCCTCTAATGATGAGCGAGAATGTATGTGAAGAATCCCTCAGCAAAACTACCTTTAACTTCTGGACCCTGCAAAGCACACAAATGCTATTGGTCAGGGGTTGAAGAAGTGAGTCATCCTCTGTACCCCCACCTCAAATTACCCAGAAAGCAGAAGAAATACCCAGAGAGTTATTAACATTCTCTTTGCTGGTAGGCTATGACTCAATGCTAGGTCTGAAGTCTTCTCCAATCCCCTGATTAAAATTAATCGCCTCCTCTGTGCTCTCCAAGCTCTTTGTTTATGACTCCTGTGAGCAGATTAATCATTTTAGGTTCGTATTACTGTTATTTATATTCTAGTTTTTCTTCTTTACTAGACTGCAAATTCCTGTAGGACAGGTATCTTGTTTTTCTTCAACTGTGTGTTATGCAAAGTACCTTACAGACAGTAAATGTTCAGTGAACACTGGTTAAATAAAACTGAGTTTGACTTTGTAGTTATATGATAGGAATCCTTCCCCTAACAAGGGGGCAAAGTCCTTATGGATGGCAAAATCCCTTTACCACTTTTTTTGTAATCTAGCAGAAAAGATGGCGATGATAGATAAAAACATGGTGGGCAAATATTTTGAGATATCATCTTTTTCTTTTCTCCTAACTCCCCACAAGTCTTTCTGCATTTTGGTTTACAAAAAAATATAAATAGTTGGAAGAAGGAATTTGAAGGGATAGACAGATTATCTTGCAATAAGCTAATGCACAAAAAACAACCTCCCACCAAATATCCTTGTAAAGAGAACATTGGCTTGGGGTGGGGGAGAAATAAAAAGGGAAATAGAGAGGTGTACATATCCCAAACACGGAGGAGGACTGCGTGTTGCAGTGCTGCTGGGAAGGCCACAAGACCGAGGGAAAAAAAGCAAATGAGGCAGATGGCCCCCCAAATGCAGTACGGTAAAAAAATTTCCATGCCTGAATCATGGCTCAGAACAGCAGAGAATCCCTGGATTTGAAGGGACCAGGCAGATGGAGATAATGGATGTTCCAGAGAAAATCAGTGCAGACAACTGACTAGAAAGCAGATGGCTTCTCCCTCCCCCACCTGCATTCCCTAGCCTTCCAACTACCCTGCCAGGATAAAATCCTGGAGTGGAGGCTGGAGTAGAACCACAGGGAAGACATCCCAAAAGTTTATGAGGTTAAGGTTCCCAGCAGTGGTGCAATGGGGGTTCTGTGTAAAAAATTAAGTTGAATTATAGTGAAATATATATAGATATAGTTATAGATAGATACACAGTATGGAGTGGAATAAGCTTCCAATCTTGAATCTCAGTATCTCTCAAATAGAAGGGAGACAGAGGCAACAGCTTACTGTGAAATAAAAAGAAAGAAATAATTCAATGAGATCTCTTTTCTCAGCCTGAAACTCTAAAATCAATAGATTAAGCTCTAAATAGATTACCAGTCTCAAAATGGATTCCCATTTGGAATTAGGTAAAATTATATAAGATTAATAAAAGTGAGTTCTGTATACTACACATTCATATTTACTTACCAGAGTTTGTATTTTGTAGGAGACAGTTTCTAGTTCAGTGAAACACTGAAGGCCATTATCATAAAATCCTGAAATTCAAAGTGGCATCCATGACCAACATACAGAAATATATATATATATATATATATAATATGTATTATACATAATATTACATAAAATACATCCATATTCATATATATTCAATCATAGAAAGAAATACTCCTTAGCCTGTGAGAGTCCTCCTGCATTCTCTCTGATCTCCTTAACCCCAACACAAATGCTTTATCATAGCCAGTGAGGCCATTCCTTATCCCCTTTCCTGCCATATTTCCAAACCTAGCCATCTCTTTTTACAGTGTGCTGAATTGTGTTGAGTAGCTTCCATTCCTTAATCATGCTGTGTGATTTCACCTTTTCATATGCAGCTGGCTTTGCCTGCAGTTCCTCACAACTACACCTTAGTGGTCCAGATGAGCCCTACAACTCAGAAAGGCTAAGGAGACCACCTCTTGTGTATATCCTCCACTCTCTCCTCCACTCATCCTTCAGGTAGAATTGTCCACTTTCTCTTTGTGTCCCACTGCACCACGCACATCCTTCGTTTATTCATTCATCAAACACTTATTAAATATGTGACAGACACTGTGCAAGGTGCTGTCCTCCTGAGGAAGGAGGTTTATACTTTCTGTGGCCATGCATACTATAACGGTTGCAGCTGTGGTTTAGGTGTGTCCTTCTCACTCTATTCCAGTAAGCTTTATTGAAGATTGATACTGTATCTTATTCATTTTTGTGCCCAAGCATCACACATAGGGCCAGGACCTCATAGCTATTACATAAATATGCTCAATTCAAAGTTTCCTCTGGTCATAAATGATAAATGGAGTGCCTTGAAAGTTTCTTTTTTTAAAAAAAATTGCATATTTAAATTTAAAAAACTAATGTATGCATATTTGTTTTTAAGCAGGACAAAGATGATTTCTTCACTACCCTTAATCTTATGTTGACAAATAGTTCTACTATTTTCTCTACCCCTGATACAAAACTAAACAAAACTATAAGATTTTATTTGCATATTTTATTAAAATGCAACATATATTTTCATGAAGAATATCTGTAGTTGTCTTATAATGTCTTTGGATAAGCTTTTAACTACACATTTGATCTACAATATAAAGAAGTCTAAAAACACAACACTCAATAATGTGGAAAGGAGCTATATATGTGCATGCACATAGATACAGAAATATATCTGTGTATATATATGTTTGTGTTTATGTGTCTATATATCTATAGATATCTATATCTATATATAGATATAGATATTTCCTATAGGGAAAAGAGCTATTTTTTAAATGATAGTTTAAAAATAATTGTTACTTATTGAGAGCTATTGCTCAACAGAGTTCTAAATATTTAATGTATATTATCACTTATAATCCTCGTAAGAAAGTATGAGATTACTTCCATTTTACAGATGAGAAAACTAAAACAAGAAGTTAATAATGTGTTCATAGCCACATGGCTTTGTAAATGACAAAGTTGGGGTTCAAACTCAGGTAGTCTAACTTCAGAGTCTGAACTCTTAGCAGAGTTTAAAACAATTGCCATATGCCCCCAATAAAATTCTAAAATGACAGGTTATAATAAAAGAGATAAAAATGAGATAATATAGAAGAAGTTAGCTGAAAAAGGAGCTGAAAAATTAACAGATTAATAGAAAACAAAGTTTTATGAGGTAGGGAAATGTAATAAGGACATTTTAAAGCAGTAGAATTAAAATCAGCATTAGAAACAGTAAACAATAGAACCAAATTCCCAAAATATCAAATCAGTGATGTATCGGAAAAACAAAACTTAAAAAGTAAAAAGCTTTCTCTGAACCTGGAAATGAAAGAAAAGATGAAAAGTATAAGGGAGAATGTGTTAGCCGTGAAGTCTGGAGAATAGAAAATGCAGAAGCAGCACAAAAATACATGGCCTTTCTCTCCTGACTGGCTTGACTGAATTTATGAAACCAATGCTTGGATCAATCGTAGTGTAATTTCAAATCTGAGGTATAAATTTTTGAGATCCTCTGAGAAAAGTCAGGCTCAGAGAAGTTTAAATGACCTTCCTGAGGTTCAATATCTAGTGAAGGGTTAAAGGAATCAAGCCTAGGTCTTCTGATAGCCAAAGTATCACATGACCCTTCATGTATCCCGTGTATTTTATGATAATTCCCTCAGAGCTTCCCCAGTAGCCTAAATAAGATTGGCAGACCATGTTGGAAGGAGTCTTTGAACTGACACCAGAAAAGTAGTGGGTTGATGAAGATCTGACTGGTACAACCGCCCTGCCACAATTTCAGCCCATTCCGCAGCAACGAAACCACTTCAGAAATTCTATCTTGAGACCACTGTCAGGAAATCCAACCTCAGGAACCCTTAGAGTAGTCCTTGCTGTAAACTGACTTCATTCGAACCATCTGGGGAGAATCCAGTTTCTACCACGATCCAGATTGACATGATGCATAAGTCACCTAGAATTTATGTCTATTATGTCCGACGGTACAGGGAGAGAGGCTGCTTTTTAATGTCACGTGTCTGGTCAAAGGAGTTAGTTATAAGTCTTAAAGGTGGGAAGGAAGGAAGGAAGGAAGGAAGGAAGGAAGGAAGGAAGGAAGGAAGGAAGGAAGGAAGGAAGGAAGGGAGGGAGGGAGGGAGGGAGGAAAAAAGGAAAGAAACCAATTTCCTACCCCCATGTGATCACTGTGGAACTGGAGGTTTCAAAACATTTCTTCGTGCCCTTCCTCTGGAGGGGAAACCATGCACACAGGGCAACTTTAAATAGAAGCAGCTGATTGTTTCCTTTAGTCAGTCCCCGTGGGAACTCCTCTCCTATTCCAAAAGAACTCTTTTATTTTGAAGTTCAACATTTTTTTTTTCCAGTTCTATTTGACAATGTAAAATGTTAGGATTGTTTTTCAGTAAACTGTTTTATACACATAATACCCCACTCTGGGGTCTGTGTTGGTCAGCCAACATTTGCACATCCTGGGTCTGCTGAGGCTCTCTTGTGTACTTCAGTCCTTAGTTTGCCTCAAGCCTGCTTTGTGTTGGCTGCAGAACATACAGAGTTGTATGTTATTAATTCCATGGCTTATTTTGAAACTTGCCCCTGAGACCATCCCTTCAACTGCCCTTCAGCCTGAGATACAAAGCTTTCAGTCTCTAATAATTTTCTATCGAAATAATTTATATTATCATTTTTCTACTTTCCTTCCAGAATAATACCATCTATTTTGAGTTTTTATTCAACCTGCATAGCCAAAGGATTCTGGACCAGAGTAATTACATGAAGCAAATGAAACATTTATTGATAGCAACATATTATTGAGTGAAGGGGAGCATTTTTTAGGTAAATTTTTTTTTTTTTTCCCACAAGTAACACATTGCCATCTGTTCCCATTTCACACAAATCAGTACTGAGGGAACAACTTGAAAGAGAAAACTGGGTCAACATTTACATTTCAAGTCAGGTTAAATTTTGCTTTGTCAATTTCTTTAGCCTGGAAATCTAAAGGTTAAAAGATTATTTCAGACATGGGGTAAGCAAGCCAGGAAATGGATCCCTCTGGGCAGCCCCAAGAAACTGGGAGACCCAAATAGAGGCAAGAAAAATTATAGGGGAGGAATAATGTTTTGTGTGATCTAGGTCTGTCCTTAAATTTATGAGACCAAAAGAATGAGAAAACTCACTTTAACTTGTCATCGTTAAATCTCTGCGTCCAAACAGCCCCGATTTTCCAACTGTTCTTGGTCCAAGCATGTGCCTCTAGATTACATACTAGACTACAGGGTTATCTGTCTGACTGGTGGTCTAGAAATATCCAGTCTTTAAAAAGATAAATCTCAAAGCACATAACAACATCTAAAATAAAATACACCATCTCTATATTCCCTTCCTATAGCAAAGCCTAACATTTTACAAAATCATAGAGTGACTGAGTTGTGGAATTTTTGGTCAAGGGAGACCAACAGAATTAGGAAACCACATTCACCCTACAAGAATATCTTGGAAGATTCTGAACCAAGGCAAGATATTCCTATTCTTGCTGACTCAGCGTTCTCTCTCTCTCTCTCTCTCTCTCTCTCTCTCTCTCTCTCTCTCTCTCTCTCTCTGTGTGTGTGTGTTTTGGTAGCACTAAGATAGAACCCTGTTTTTTGTTGCTTATTCCTGGTTAGGCCTAATGCATACCTAAGCATTATCAAAAATCTCCTTCCTTCGTTCTGTAAATTTTATTGTTACATGTTAAACATGATTTGGTGCTGATAACACTTTTTGTTTTGATTTGTTTTTAGAACCTTCTTCTTCATGGCCCAAATCCATATAAATGTTTGCCGTAGCACCCACCTAATGATATTTGGGGTGGATTTGGGTAAATAAACAAAATATAGTACATCGTCTGCTTTACATCCTTCCCTTCTTTGCTAACATTCTTCATTGTTTTCTCATTGAACTTTGGATTAAATACAAATTCTTTATCTTGGTGTGAAAGATCTACGTGGTTTGTCTCTTAAGATTTTCTCCCTTTTAAGATTTTCGTCCTAATTCTACCATCAAGCATGAATTCTTCAGTTGTTGGGTATTGTGTTCTAAAAATGTCAACTAGGTCAATTGTTTAATAAGCCTGTATTTTTACTGATATTTTGACCCACTTCTAAAAATTACTGACAGAAGGCTATTAAAATCTCCAACTACAACTGTCAATTATTCTACTCTTCTGGGTTTTTTTCTGATTATTTTTGCTCTATATATTTTGAAGCTTTTTTATTAGGTGCATACACATTTTGTGGTTTCCTGAAAAATTTATGTTTTATCATTATGAAATATTCCATTTTATCTCTGTTAATATTTTTGTCATAAAGTCTACTTTGTCTGATATTAATTTAGCTATATCATCTTTCTTGTGCTTAGTGTCATGTCATTTTGGTTTCAATGTATGTGTGTCTTATATTTAAAATGTGTACATACTGGAACTGGTTCTTTCATCAAACTTTGACTAAAAATTGAGTGTTTAATCCAGTTACATTTTTTAATGTTTAATTTTTCACCTTTTTATTTTATATTTACATAAAGTCACAGTAGTATAGAGAGCTCACATACAATCTATACTCTAATTACGCTGATATTAATTTACATAACCAAAGTATAATTATCAAAACCATGAAATTAACATTGGTAGAACACTAAATAAATTCACCAAACCTCAAATTCACTTGAATTTTACCTGTGTTCCCCCTAATGTTCCTTTTATTTTTTCAGGATCTAATTTGGCATCTCACAATGCATTTAGTTATTGTGTCTCCTGTGTCTCATCCAATCTGTAATAGTTCCTAAATCTTTTCTTATCTTTCATGACCTTGACATTTTTGATGAGCACTGATCAGTTTTTTGGAGAATATTGGATTTGTCTGGTGTTTTCTCAAGATCAGATTCAGATTACACAATTTTTGGCAAGAATACCACAGAAGTGTTGTCTTTTTCTCAATGCATTATGTCAGAGAATACAAGATTTTGATATATCTCATTGCTAGTTTGTTAACCTTGATCATTTGGTAAAGGTGGTACTTCTGACTTTCACCACTGTAAAGTTACTATATTTCTCTTTATAATTGATAAATATCTTTGGAGAGATACCTTGAGATTATGCTATTATCCTATTTCTCCTCAAACTTTTGCCATTTGATATTGACATATGTTGGTGGATAGCATGTTTCAAGCTTGTAAATATTGCTCTGACATCTTTATTGAGCAAGATGTAGAACTACTCATTTTGAGTGAGGCCAAAGAAGAAAAACCACTGTAAGAGATACAAGCAGCCGTGCCACATGAGGCATATAACTCAGCAGTACACTGATTAGAGGCATCTGTGGTAGAGAAAGATGCCAAATGGAGGCCCTGGCAAGCCCCAGTGGAAGCATCCCAGCACAGACCTCTGAGGCTATGGAATTAGGCCATGCCTTCTGCAACAAAGAACATATATATTGTTTGAAAAACAGTTCATGACATGCTACAGGGCCATGGTAGAAAATAAGTGTTTGTGGAAAAGCAAGTAACAGCTGATTACTATGTGACCCACCAAAATGTAAGGTGAGGCAGGGTGATCAGCAATTTTTCATAAGATTGGTATTATACATATGGGATTGGAATTGAACAGGCTAGAGATTATAGTAACCTGCACAAAGAGGTGACACAGATGTTCACATCGTCAATTATAGGACACCATTCCTTCAGCTCACCCCTATGGGTTCATGAGCTATAACCAGCTGCTGGAGGAGGAAAAAGTCCAAGCTGGCTCATGAAAGGGCCAGTTTGATATATGAGTACAAGATGTAAATGGGTTGTTTATACAAGAAAGTTCCAGTCAAGAGTGGTACTGGAAGACAGTGGTGAAGGGAAATCCTACTAACTGGGAGAGTATTAGGAAGGGCACCTGATCATCCACTCTATGTGGAGACAGAGGCAGCCTCACGGGCAGTAATTAACAACTTAGCTGGCTGGTCAAGGGCCTGTAAGGAGTGAAATCATATGTTAAAAGAGGAGGTTTGGAGAAAAAATATGTGTATGGATTTATGAAAATGGACAAAGACCGTGAGCATATATTACTTGCTAATGCCGCTGTAGAAGGGGCACTAACCAACCAAATTCAGAGAATGACTCCACTAGTTGATGTCAGCCATCTCAGCGCTAGCGAATGGGTTCATGAATATCATCACCATTATGGTAGAGACACAGGCTATGCATTGATCCAACAGCGTGGGCTCCCTCTGACCAAGGCTGACCTAGCTATTTCTGTTGATGAATGTCTAGTCTTCCAGGAACAGAGACCAAAGCTGTGCCCCAAATGGGGCAACGTGTTTTGAGGAAACCAGCCAGACATGTATGGCAAGTAGATTTTCTAAGACCCTTTTGACCCTAAAAATCACTACATTTCTATTTCTGCTGTAAGAGGATGTTAAGCAAATGTAGGGCCTTAAAACAGCACAAATTTATATTCTTACAGTCTTGAGGTCGGAAATTGCAAGTGAATCTTATTGGGCTAAAATCACATAGAATGAGGTAGGACTGAAT
Organism: Indri indri; assembly: GCA_004363605.1. NCBI lineage: Eukaryota > Metazoa > Chordata > Mammalia > Primates > Indriidae > Indri > Indri indri. The sequence continues at coordinate 25,074 of RJWJ010011635.1, read as the reverse complement.
TCCTTCTAAAGGCCCTAGAGGAGAATCCATTCTCATGTCTCTTCCAGGTTCTAGAAACTGAGACTGCCTTCATTCCTTGCCTCATGCATCAAAGTGAGCAATCACTCCACCATCTGCTTCCATAGTCACATATCCTTTCAGAGTCTCACTCTTCTACATCCCTCTTTTATCTTTTAAGGATACTTATACTACATTGTGTATATCTGGATAATTCATGATAATATTCCTATTTTAAGGTCCTTGATTTAATCTCATCTGCAGAGTCCCTTTTGTCATGGGAGGTAACATATTCACAGACACAGACATAGACATCAAGCCAAGCTGCCTGCCACAATAGGATTGACACATATTCTATGTATGGTTTTGTCTTACTTGCCTGTAATACTTAAGACAGTACCACTATCCAAGGACTCAGACTAACTGTTCTATTGATATGCAATCCTGCATAATATTGTTACAGATCAAGGTACCCACCTTATAGCAAAAGAAGTATGGCAGTAGGCATGTCAACACGAGATTCATTCATCCTATGACATGCTATACTATCCAGAGATGTTGGCCTGACAGAGTGATGGAATGACCTCCTGAAGGAGCAGCTGATGCTCCAACTTGGAAATGATACAATGCAAAGATGGAGCTCTATCCTGCATAGAGCAGTACACAATTTAACCAACAGCTGCTACAGGGTGCTATATCACCAATAGCTATAATATACGGGTCTGGGAACTAGGGGAGTGGCAGCAGTCACCATAATTTTCTCTCCCTGCTAATTTAAGCTTTGCAAGTCTGGAATTTCTGGTTCCCAAAGAAAAGAAGTTTCCACCAGGTGACACAGTAAGAGTTGCACTAAATTAAAAGCTATGACTGCTACTTGTACTTTGGGATTTTTGTGCCAGTAGACCAGGAAGAAAAGAAAGGAGTTGCTATACTGGCTTGCATAACTGACTCCGACCGTGATGGGGAAGTGGAGGTACTAGGCAAGACGGAGTATCTATAGCACTTAGTGATCCCTCGGTGGGCTTGCAGTGCTCCCGGTCCCTGTTATAATTCTGTAATAAATGTGCAAGTACATCAATCATGGCACTTTGGGGCATGATAAACAGAAACTCAGGTCTCTCAGGGATGAGTGTTTAAGTAAACCCAGCAGCAAGGCACCCAGAATGACAGAAGTGCTGGCTGAGGAGGAGAGAGACCTAGAATGGGTGACGGAGGAGAGCAGGATTAGTAGAATTAGTTATGGGCTAAGGGCTGACTGCATCAGTGAAGTTTGTAGTTTGTCCCAGTAAATCTCCTCTAGAAAATTCTCCCAGAAATTGTGACCAACCAATATCGCAAAGAAACTGTGCCCGGATGGAGCGAACTTAATGAGAAAGTGATTCTGAATGGTGGAAGTGGTGAATTATGACTGATGCCGTTGGTGCCCTGCTCTGATTCCTCCTTAACAGCCAGTGCCCCCTTCCTTACTGTTGTGTGGATCGATGACGACTCACAGCTGCCCCCTTTAGTAGAGATTTGCCCTTAGCTGAATGGGAGTTACCTTCCATGGGATACAGTGCTGCCCACCCACATACCCCTGGAGGCAGAGCTTGACCCATGACTGACTGGCATGGGATATAAAAGGTATCAAAGAAAGAACAACTCTGTGGTCCTATCTTTGTTCTAAAACTTGTTTATGTGATCAGACTGAAACTAGTCTACGTCTGACACTACACCTTTGCTTTCTTCATCCCCTGCTCTATCCTGCTTCCTTCACCCCTTTCTCCTGAAAGAAGAATCCAATAAATTACTTAAATAAGAATCACCATGTTAGCTTCTGTTTTCCAGGGAACCTGAACTAAGACATTTACCATCAGATCATTTACTTAGAAATATGCATACGTTTATATTTAATGCATACATATCTTAAACAGGATATGTTTTTATTTCTTGTGTTCTCCACTTGCCCACTTACCGGTTCTTGCAGGCAAGACATATTCTTTTTCCTTATCTTTGCAGTCTTTATACAGCCATTTGCATAATACCGTGAACATAGTAGGCGTTCAATAAGCACTTCTGGCTGTAAAGGCAGGAACTACCTAACTGTGTGAGTATTTTCTTTCTTTCTTTTTTTTTTAGTAAAGCATCCACTTTATAACAGTTTTGAGCTACATTCTCCATAAATGAATTTTTAATGTATTTTATAGTGGAAAGTTGGCTAATAAAAGACAAGCTCAAATATATAGCACTAAACCCTCACGGTCTCAATTTCTTACTGAACAGTGTCATTTTTATTGTTGTTTCCAAAATGAGATCATCTTTCTCTTTTGCTTCACATTAATTAGATTTGTTCAAAGATCTGAGGTTAATGTCATCAGTCTGGGCTATTGCACGAGATTTGCTAAATGAGTTTCAAAATACAGCCAATAGCATGCCATGGAGGAAGATTTGATCTCATCATGCTATAAATGACTTGTTTTTCTGAGAAGATTGAAAATATGACAGGCAGCTGTGCTTTATCAATGTTTTCATTTATACATATATCTTTTCCTCTTCAAAGTTTGCAGAAGAGAAGTGAGATAATGTGATTAGGTAGCCAAGCATATTCAATATTCTGAAAACTAGGTCATTGTTGAGATTAACTGAAGGATTAAAAGGGTTTAGAAAGGTGGTAAATTTTTGATTTGCATATTTCTCTAAAGAGTTTTGACTCTTGTCAAGCCCCCCTCCCATCTTTTACAAAGCAGCCAGCCAAAGCACTACATCTAGCAATTTAGTAGTTGCAAATTACTCTCGCCTATTTTTTTTTTTGACCTACAGCAAATTATGTGTATTTCCACACTAGATTTATTTTCCGTAATCTATCAACTGCATTGCTTTAAGGGCACTGAAAATGAGACAAGAGAGTGCTAATGTGACAGATGAGGACTGAAATAATTAAGTAGTGCTCAACATAAGGCTACTATACATCTCTTTGAGCAGGCATGCTTTCAAAATGCCTTAAATGCCAATTAAATAAAGACTACTTAGTGGTGAACATTGCTCAATGCCACTCTTCCTTTTGGAAATTTTGACCTCATCAGTGGCATTTTCCAAAAGATAAATTAATAACCTTCTACTATAAGGATGAACATAATTTATTCTATTTAGCTCTTTAGTTAACTGTTTTACATGAATAGTAAATATTGTATGAATATATGTATATATAATATAAGAATATTTAAGAGACAATTCTTTTTAAAAGTTTGAAATATGCAAAACATTAAAATAAATATTCTCCCACTCACTTATTCACGCATTCATTTATTCATTTACTCATTTAATAAACCAGCTCACACATAGTGAGGAAAGAGGCACACAAAATTCCACAAAGGATACCTGACCCAAGGGCAAGATATTGGGAAAAATCTCCCTGGCAGAGATGATGCCAGCAGCTACATCTTGGTGAGTGAATTAAAGTCAAGCAGGTGAAGGGTAAAGTGAAGAACATGATGGGTGGGGTGAGATATGGTGACATGAATGAAGAACATTTCAAAAAGCAGGAAAAATACATGAAATCAGTGGGGCAGGGTTAGAGGAAGACCTTTAAAAGGAAATTCAAAATAAAACATTACTTTTTGCAATGACACAAAGTATATGTGCATGCTGAAATTAAAAAAAACTTTTGTTTCTAGATTTTCTGTTGACAACATTCTGTATACATTCATCCAAACTAATGTTTTATCATTTAGGGAAATGGGATGGGATAGGGGTGGGCTTGCTTTTTTTCTGGTAACCTAAATTTGGCGTGTTGTTTGCCAAGGGTAATAATTCAGCAATGCACAAGGGTAGAAGGCTGCTAACATGCTGTCGATGGCAAGTGAGGCTGAAGAGTTTGGCAGATTCACAACATGAATCCACTCTGGTTGATACACCAAGGAGTTTGAACTTCATTGATGACAATGGGAAGCTAATGAAACTTTAAGAATTGTAAGCAGGGAAGGGATATGAGATACTGATATAAAGTCCTGATGCACTACTTATTTAATTCTTACTGAATTCTAAGACATAGATATGTGAGGTATGGTTAGATGAAAGCAGAATAAATCTTCTAAGTCATTATTTTCATGATCTTGTATCTTACCATAGGCAGAGGTTTCCATTTTTATCATTGTGTTCATAATATTATTTTTGCTTCTCTAATGAAGTATGTTTTCCACTAATACAAAGGATAACAAAGGCAGTTTCCTATGGATGGTCAATAAAAGTGAGTCAAGCAATATTTATTCAGAGCTTACAATGTGCCCAATACTATAAATGTCAGCGAATATATCATTAAACACCTGTTATAAAAATTTAATGTAAATATTTTATAAGTTAAAACTAAAACCTGAACCCATGTGGTTTGATTATTCCACTAAATAATTGCTTGATTTTATATTGAAGAAAAATTTCATAAAGTCTTATTTTTAAAAAATCTTGCCCAAACCATTGTAACTTTGATATATGTTCAAAAGGTATTAAGTTAGTACTTAAAATTTTACTTTTTGAAATGCTTATAGCAACTCAAAAACAGACAATCTATACACACTACTTACTCAAATCTTCCGAATTTTCATAAATATCAATCAATACAACCACTTCATTAAAACAAAAAATCACATGGTCAACCAAACTAGCTTTTCACATAAATAAATAGTGGCTGAGGGTGCAGAGTAAAACATCTCAGCAACATCACCAATGTTGAAACATCAGTACTTGATTACAAAGCCAGATGAAATCGATCACATGGCCCTATTAAATCTATAAACTTTGCCATTTACAATTAGAAACTATGTAGAGAATCTATAAATATAGTTAAAATATTTATTTGAAAAATTACAAAGGGATACTGTCTAGTTGTAAAAAGGCAAACAGTATAGAAGTGTGTAAGATAAAAAGTGAAATTCTTATCTTCTTTTCTCTGCTTTCCAAATTCCACAACACAGATGATCACTGTTACCTGTTTAGTTTGATTCTTGCTTATTTTTATTCTCTACATTTGCAAACAAACGGAGTTGTAATATTTTAATCATATGGCATCATGCCATGCATTCTTCTTTGTATCTTTCCTTTATTCACTCAATGTACTCTTGAAAAACTTTTCATGTCAGTACCAACAGGTGTACCTTCTCTCTTAAAATGATTGCAAAGTATTTAAATCATTATGATTGCAAGGCATTTACTTATACAGATACAAGATAACTTTTCAAATGTTTGCTCTTTTGATAAATTCTTAACTTACAGGTTTTTATAAGTTTCAAACAGCACTGCAATGATCCTCCTTATGTATGATATATGTAGGTACAAAAGTGCCAATATTTATCTAGCATGAAATTTCTGGGTTAAAAACCATACACCCTTTAAATGTTGTTTAAGCTGAAAAGATATTTCTATCAACAGTATATGATGTATGGAAGTACTCATTTCCCTGTATCATTGCCAAGACTGGGTTTTTAAAAGTCTTAAATTTTACTTAATTTTATGGCCTAAATATGTTATTTCATTGAAAGAATTGTCCACATGCTCTTTTCTTAACTAGAAATGTTATTCATTGAAACTAAATGACTAAAGGCAGGACTAGCGATGATTAAAAAAGATTTTGTTAAAACTTCTTCCTCTCATGCTGGACAGAGTTATGGGCAAGACTCCATTTACATAGAGATCTATGCCTTGTTCCAAATTATAGCACATAACATATACAGAAAAATAGTCATACATCTATATATTGCATATTTCAATTTTTGTACTAGAATTTAATAGAAAGGACAGATTTTATTGTTAATAAAAGTCCTTATCTTTTGTATTGAGTTGAAAATCATAACCGTACTGTAAACTCATTCATAGCTGCTTGATTACTCATTTTACAGAAACGTTGCTGATTCAGACAATAATGGGGTAGAATGGTAGATTTGCCTAGAAAATGTTATTATGAACCTCTGCCTATGCTATTGAGTAGTATAAAAGCTATACTTTATTCAACTATTGTGTTTTTATTAAAAAATAAACCAAACTTAATAATATTGTATTTGTAAACAAAAGTCAGTGTAAATGGAAGAGTTCTTGTGCTCCAGGACTTCAACCCCTTTGTTAGAGCTATCATATACTGCATGACTGTAGTCTAATGTCCACAGAGAGACAGAGAAGCAAAGTCATGCAGAGAAGGGTTACATTTCTACTGTGAAATATGATAATTTGTTAACCTGAGGGAGTTACCCAAATATTCCCTTAGTGAAATGGTAAAATAATGATAATAATCATGATCATCATCAGTCTTTGACTAAAACAGGAGGCCAAACTCTCACTGATACCCCCGGCTGGTAAAACTGGGATTCTCAATTTCTAAATAAGCTACAAGGCAAATTTAGACTGATATGTGACACAAATAAATTTTACTATTTATAATTATTTTCCCTATTTGTAAGTTTACTGGGTTATACAGGAGCAAGTTAATTAAGAAAAAATTACATTTCAAATGTAAAACTTTGAAATACCTACATACATACATTCATATACAAGGTTTTTAATACAGATACACATTTTCTTAGTGGAAGAAGATGGTTTTATTTATAACAATTAAAGATGGCTTATACTAATAATGGTATCCTAACTCATAAAGTCAAATAATCATTTTTAATGGTTGTAGACATTCAGTTATTCAGTACTACCCAAATAACCATAGTCAAATTACCAACCCATTATAGGAACTGGGGACATGAAGCATTTATTTATGCATTTATTAGACATTCATTCAATAAATGTATTGGTTCTTCTTAATGTATTGAAAGTTATTTTGAACAATTTGTTCTAGGATCAAACTATTCAAAATTTCTAAGTCCCAAGTTTCTGTGCCACTCTCGTCCTGGCTTTAAACAGCCAACTCTGCGGGTTTCCATTGTGACAACACTTTCATAAACATTTTACCCTCCAAGAGGCATCCTTATTTTCTGTGTTCTCATTGTCTCACCCTGCCCCCGAAGACACTCCAAGGACAATCTGGCTTTCTTGTAGGACCCCTCACAATTTACTGTAATTGTTCTTACCTCTTCTCAAATCCTCTGTCATGCTCACCTTTTTCTTTGCATAATATCCAGCTGCCATAAAGTAGGAACGAATTGTTGTGCCCCTTGCTTCTGGAATGCTCTATTCCTATTTTAAAATACAATTCTCATATATTATTGATTACTCCAGAAAGGAAGAGTTTTCTGTTCTGAGATCTGAAATATATCATACTATACTCAGCAAGGCCGTAGCTACGAAACAAGTCCCAAATATTTTGGAAGGAAAATAAGTGGTACCAATGGACAAGGAGTGGTGATTCAGAAGCTTAAAATGTTCACTAAAAAAAAATGTTGACTGTCGTATTGAGATGGATGAGTTGATCTTTATTTTTTTCTTTTTCTGTTTTAGCCTTCATGTTTTCTATCTGGTTAGACTTAAGGATTTAGGAAATTCTGAATTTAAATAATTTCCACTCTGCCACTTACTACATTGGGCAAATTGCCAAATGTTTCTGATTTCAGTTTTTCACCTGTTACATAGAATGATAATACTTTTACAGTTTTGAGGACGAAAGCTTTGAGCATTCTCTGCCACAGGATAAACTAGATGCTCCTCAATTTGCCATGGGGTTATATCCCAATAACCTCATTGAAAGTTGAAAATATAGAAGTCTAAAATATATTTAATACACCTAACCTATCAAACATCACAGTTTAGCCTTGTCTACTTTAAACGTGCTCAGAACACTTATGTTAGCCTACAGATGGGCAAAATCATCTAATACAAATCCTATCTTATAATGAAGTGTTGAATATCCCATGTAATTTATCGAGTACTGTACTGAAAGTGAAAAACAATGATTGTAAGGGTACTCAAAGTACGGTTTCTACTGAATGCATATCGCTTTTGCACCATTGTAAAATCAAAAACTTGTAAATCGAACCAGGATACATTGGAGATTGTCTGTACTCAGTCAGTACTAGATATTATAGTGCCTGGACTAAGAACCAAGTACCCACAACCCCAGACTACTGATTAGTTTCCTAGGAGTGCAAGGAGGTTGGAAAGAACCTAATTTCTGATGCAAGGGAGAAAATGTTCTTTTAATTCCATTTTTTACTGCTTTGTAAATGCCTAACAATCTGCAAGGTAAAAATCTTTGCCTTGAGTCTGCAGAGAGTTGTTGATTTGCATTTCCCTAAGAAATGTAAGAGGATGTGTAATGAATATTATTTATTTTAGTTTCATTTCTGTGGAGGCACTTGCCTGTTATAATGCCTACATCACTTTAGCCAAATGAGGAATTTCAGGTTGCTATCGGATTCTTACAACACAGTTAACTAAAATGAATCTGGAAATAAAATGGTGGGTTCAAAACATTCACATAGGAAATGTGATTTGAAAGAACTGAAAAACCTTCTCATTAAATTGTCGGAATGAAAAATGTAAAAAATGATAGGTGGCAGAATGCTTTTTATTAAATAAAATTTGAAATTTATGTAGAGGCATTTCTAACTTGCCTGTAAATTATTTTCTTATTCTTTTATATGGATCTTATGGTAGTAGAGTGTTGTGTTGTTGCATCTTTATTAACATGATTGCATTTATCATATAGTGCTTTCTTTTCAAATGTATTATTTTGAACTGCTGATTACTTCTGGATAGTTAGTCTTTTCTGGCATATTTAGCATTGAGTCAAGATGGTGACATTTTCACATGCAAGCTCCAACACCATTCCAGGCCCTTTGACCTTTCTTCAAATAGCTAACTCCCTAGGGCGTAGAGGTGGTGGCAGAGATGGCAGCAAATGACAAGGTGCTGAAGATTCTACCGCCTTCATTAGCTACTTAGCTGTCAAGGTCTTTATTTCTCCATGAGACTGAACGAAACCAGTATGATTCAAAAAGACTGAAACACTTTATAAGAAAAATAATTAAAAAGAAATTGATTCCTGAGGGCCGTTGTTACTGTGTATCTATGAATATTTTTGTGATTTTGATTTTTATCCCTGTTAAAATGAAAACTAAAACTAAAGTTTCACTTGTATATTTAATAGCCATGTAAATATCAATATTATCCAATAATGGTTTATAGTAAACGATCACTTTAATATTGCCTAAAAAAAAAAAGTTAAAAGGGGAAATTTTCAGAAGCCTTTGTGAAATTCATGCATTGTTCCCTGTGGTAGGCAGAATTCTAAAAGGACTTCCAAAGCCCCTTGCTCTTATAAAATCTCTCTTTGAGTATGGGTGGAACCCGTTATTATTGACAGATATCACTTCCATGATTATGTTATATTATATGGCAAAAGGGATTTTGCAGATCTAATATGCTTAATTAAGGTTTCTAATCAGTTGACCTTAAAATAGGGAGATTATCCAGGTGGACCTGACCGAATCACATTGGCCTTCTAAATCTGAGTCTAGAGGGACAGTGATGGAGGAAGTCAGAGTTTGCAAGGACTGAAGGTGCAGTTGCTGGCCTGAAGATGAAAGGGGCCAGATGCCAAAGAACGAAAGTGGCCCTTGGCTGACAGCCAGCAAGAAAACACAGACCTCAGTCTTACAAAAGGAAACAACTGAATTCTGCTAAAACAAGAATGAGCTTGAAGGCAGATTTTTCCCCCAGAGCCTCTACCCAAGAAATCAGCCCTCTAACACCATTATTTTGCTTTATAATATTCGGAAAAGAGAACCAACTATGTGGTGCCATGCTTCTGGCACACAGAACTGTGAGCTAATGAATGGTTATTGTTTTAGCCTTTCCCTAAGAAAATGCAAACTAATTTTCACTGAATAGTCCAAATTAACTTCTTGTTTGCATGTTAAAATTGTCTTTTTCTCAATTATTGTTAATTTTGAGAAGTGCTTTTTGTTTTAATGCCAGTTTTAAATGGTTTAACTTTTAGCTAACATGGGAGACATCTCTGAATGTTCATATACTATTCTGTTTTATATATTTAAACCAGATTTGAAGTATTCATTGATGGGGATGAAAGTAGAAAGAAATATGGGCCATTAAAATTTCTCTCTGTTAAAAAATCCAGGTTGAAAAACTACTTGGCTTCCTTAGACACATCATATCAATGCTAAATTTAACTCAAAAGATGAGACTAAATGCAAACAGGAATGCAATTAAAAGCAATTTAGCTAAGAAGAAATCACAGGAAAGATTGCCTGGATTGGAAAAGAAATTTCATGGAAGATGATGCTTTTGAAGATACTATCTATTATCTTCTAAACACGGGAGTTTCCAGAGAAAGGCTTCAGGGGGAAATAGTTTTTAATTTACAATGGACGTGCTCATACTTATTTGATGTAACAAGAAAATGGTATTCCAGGAGACCAGAGTGCTTTTTTGCTTTTAGATGAAGTGGAATTAAAGAATAATTCCCTTTTACCACTATATAGCCAGGACGAGCCCAGGCAACCTGCCAAGCGATGGTATAGGAGATAAGACCTATGTCTCCTTTGCTAGTTAATCTTCAACAGCGTATGACTCTATTTTGTATAAAGAGGAGCAGCAAAAGCATTTTTCTTTACAGTTTAGTTTTAATTTAATTTAATAAAAGAACTATGAGGAAAAAGAAATTTCACAACTTCTTTTATCTAAGAGCTTCTATTCTATTCTCCCAATATGTTGAATTTTAACCTATTCCATATCACCTTTAGGGTTTTCAAGTAAAGGCACATCTCTTTGACAACTGATGGTTCTTCTTTTAAAAAATAACTCTTGGCTTGCTAATAGTAAAGTAGCTATACATTCTACTTTCTCTAGTACAGTCCTACTTTACACTTGCTGTTCCAATTTTGTTAATAATTATATAGTCAACCTTTTTAAGGGACCCTGATGAGCATTTGATGATAGGCTCAACAAATGATCATACAATGCAATTTTGAATTATAAAATATGTATTGTTAATTACTTTGACATGTCCAGCAGCAATCTACCATGAAATAGAAATAATATAGTTTATGAAAACTAAATGACGAGTTCCTGAAGACATCTTTGAGTTGAGTAAGTGTGTAGGTCACACTTGCTATGTGCTTGTATTAGGCACAATGCTGGCTCTTCTTTAACCCATACCTGTGGCTTTGTAAGAAAGTTTTTTATGAGCAGTTGGCTGAGAAGAAAAAAAATAATTTTAACCTAAGTTATAGGTGATTCTGTATGATATATAATGAAATTATAATTCAGTGACATTACAGGGTGAAGGACATAATGCAGGAAATATGTCAAATGGACAGGTTATGCAATGCATCTCCCTTCCACCAACTATTCCTCAATGAGAAATGGCCAAAGGAATGTAATGGATTCATGGACAGTGGCTAAAGATTTGTCTAGATTACCACCTTGGGACTTGGAAGTTTCACAATTGGAGAAGTGACGACAGAGAAAATTGCATATGTCTGGGTTACTCAAAATGTGTTTCAAGTGTGAGAACATTTGAGTTCCATGTAAATATACGGCAAAAAGTTGATCCTGTAGAGGGGAGTTTAAATAACTATATTGATGATTAACTTGCTTTGCAATTATCCATCACTTTTTTCTCCAACTACCCTATAAAATGCCCAATGGACTCAAGAACAATAAAAGAAAATAACAGTATACACAGAACAATGACATTCAAGGAATGAACATTGTTTTATGAAGTACAGTGATGTTTTAGCGAGGAAAAAGAAACAAAAAATGCCATATGATTGATTCAGATTACTGAATGAAAAACTATTCTGGGCCAGAGTGCAGAGAAGGGAACCCAGGCAGAATTTGATGATTTCCTTGATTTGAGATGGATCTCAGACTCTGAGAAAGCAGAGTTGGCTAGAACTTTTAAGGCAGAGTACTGGGGAAGAGAGAGATATTTTGAGAAAACTCTGAGGTCCTGAAGAAGATACCCCTAAAGTTTTCAACCGAGTACTGATCTGCACATGCATGTGAAAATCTAGCTGATGTGGAAAGAAATAATCAAACAAAAGAATCAGAAAGATGAGTGCCCCAAATTGCAAAAGTTGGGAATAGTGCCTGTTCCTGACACCAAGAGTAGAAAGCTATAATTGATGAAGAATCAGAGCACTGAAAAGATCTTACCTCAGTAGTGGAGTAAACTAACCCAAGAATAAACACTGCTCTGTTCTATTTTACAAAGTTTAAAAGATAAAGACCTGAAAGGATCAAACAGTTTCCATTAATCCAGTTTCCAAGTAACAACTGCATCTCCAGAACAAAGTTTAAGGATATTTTTAAATGAAAAAAATCCAGCACTCAACAAGGTAAAATATACAATGCCCATGATCCAATAAAATATGACTAGGCATGCGAAGCTCTAAAATTTAAATTGATGCAGAAATGACATGCATAATCGATTTAGAAGAGAAAAACATTAAAGCAGTTATTATAAATATATTCCATATGTTTAAGAAGTTAAAAGAAAGATTAAACAGGTGAAGTAGAGGTAGGAAAGCTGTAAAAAAGATCCAAATCAAAATTCTAGATTTGAAAACTACAAATTCAGAGATGAAAAAGATGTCTGGACAACATAAAGTGAAGATTAGACATTGTAGAAAAGTGGATTAATGAGCTTGAACATGCAAAAACATAAACTGTTCAAAATAAAACAGAGAGGAAAAAAGGCTGAAAGAAATGAACAGATCACCAATGAACTATATGGAAATTCAAGCTGCCAAATATATGTGTAATTGAAGTTTTGGAAAAAGAGGAGATGGAGGATGGAGAGAAAAAATTTTGAAAATATAATGGCTGAAGATTTCTCAAAGTTGCAGATGATGCAGAGACTAAAAATTTGTATAAAATGGCAAGATGAAAGTACAGTCATATGCCATATAACAACATTTTGGTCAACAACAGACTGCATATACAATGGCAGTTGCAGTAATAGCTGTCTTATACCATATACGCTAGGTGTGTAGTAGGCTATACAGTCTATGATGTTTGTATAATGATAAAATCACCTAATGACATATTTCTCAGAACATATCCCATTGTTCAGTGGTGAATGACTGTAAATGTAAAAGTAGGCTACAAGAAACCTACTTTAAATATAAAGGGACAGATAGATACAAAGCAAAGTAATCTCAAAACTATATACCATGCTAGCACTAAACAAAAGAAAGCTGGAGTGACTATATTAGTATTAGACAAAGTAAACTTCTGAATTAACAATATTATTAGGCAAAACCAAAAATGGTCAAGTATTTAACAGATGTTTTCACTGAAGAAGATATACTGATGGCAAATAAGCACATAAAAAGATGCTTAACATCATTACTTGTTAGGAGAATGCAAATTAAAACCACCAGGAAATACCAATACACACCTACTAGAATGTCAACCATGTATGTGGAACATGTGAATCTGTCATACTTTGCTGGGGGATACAAAATAGTATAATCACCTTGGAAAACAGTTTGGCAGTTTCTTTATAAATTAAGCATACACCTATCATGTGACTCCATCTTCATTCCATCATATTGGAATGAAAGCACATTTCCGTACAAAGACTTGTATGCAAATGTTCTTTGCAGCTTTAGTTGTAAAAACAAAAGACTGAAAACAACTGTTAGTCAACAGGTGAATCAACAAATTAAAGTACATCCACAAAACAGAATACAACTAAACTATAAAAAGAAATGAACTATTGATACACACAACAATATGAATGGATAATGAGTGAAAGAAGCAAGGTTAAACGATGCCCTACTCTATACTTCTATTTAGATAAAATTCTAGAAAATGAAAACTAACCTATTATACTAGAAAGCAGATCGGTAACTGCCTTGAAATGGGGTTTGGAGAACAGTGGGAAGGAGGGATTACAAAGAAATATGAGAAAATTTTATTGAGGGGGCCTGTGGGATATGTTCATTGTCTTGATTGTGATAGTGGTTTCATGGCTTATGTATGTTAAACTTATCAGATTGTACACTTCAAAGGAATACACTTTATTACATAAATTACACCTCACAAAAACTGTTTAAAAAATTAAAAAGAATGTCAGTCTTTGGGACTCAGAAGACGATACCCCAAACTATGGTGCTTTGACATACTGAACTGATGTAAGAAACTCAAGGTCTCTCTGACCTTTCCCCACCACACCCCCTCCTATCCCTCAACTGTGTCTCTCCCAAAGCACAGTATGAAGCTGTTCTCTGAAATTCCCTTATTCTTCCCTAGAAGCCTGCCAAAAAGGAACACAATTGCCTTCAATCCTGCCCTGAGATTTCATTAAAGGTCCTATCACAGAGTAAGAATGAAAATTAAACACCACACCTAGAGCCCAGATGAACTTTGTCCCATACTATTGTTTCTTCTCAGGACTCAATCAGTTTACAAAGAAAATCATTTACAAGTTAGTTTCTGTTTTCCAGTCCATTTTTCTCTCCTGAAATCATTTACTAACCTCTAAAATTGCTTTCATCCCCCAATTCCCCCTCTCCTATGAAGAGGGTATTAAAGTTTCAACTATCTGTAAGTCTCATTCTTCTGTATATAGCTCTCATTTTTATGCATGCTAGTAAATTGTATGGCTTTTTACCTGTTATTCTGTCTCTTGCCACTTTATTTCAACAGAATCGGACTTGAACCTTCAGAGGGAAAGTTTGAACTTCCTTACAAGACTCTAGATTAGTGATGCTTCCATTCAAATCTCTGCTCTTTCTCTACTAGGTCTGCGACCTGTGGAAATTACTGAACCTCTTTGTGTTTCAGTTTTCTTATCCTCAATACTGGTAATACTCAAAGTACTTAATTAGGTTTTTTTGAAGATTAAATAAATTAGTACCTGCAATCTGCTTAACACAGTGTCTAGCAAATAATAAATTCATATAAATGTTGTTGTTGTTTCCACTGCTGCTTCTGCCTATATTTAGAATACATAACTCTGAAAACAGGGGTTTCCCCTTTTTCGATTGAAATATTAATTATAATATTCTTTTTACATTATTTATTCTAGTCCATGTGACTTGATTAAAAGATTTTACTACTGATGTAACCTGACAACAGACCTATTTGACTTGAGTCTGAAAGACTATAGTGAGTCCTTTCAGCTCTCACGCCACCAGGCAAAGAGGTCAAAATGGGGTTATGGTATTAGCCAAGGTAATCATCCCTGACAATCAAAGGAAAATAAGGCAATTACTTCCAAATACATTCATGGATTAAAGAAAAAGAAAAGAAAAGAAAAGAAAAGAAAAGAAAAGAAAAGAAAAGTAAAAAGAAAAGAAAGAAAGAAAGAAAGAAAGAAAGAAAGAAAGAAAATAAAAGAGTATACGATAAAGTGCCTTCCATTATCACGTCCAACGGTAAAAGTTGATGGAAGGCATTTGGAACATAATATCAGTAGAATGACCAATATTTGCAGGAAAGGAGGTTTGGGTTATCACATTGGTACTAATGAAAGGCAAGAAGGTGAATTGTTTAATGGGTGCCTATTAAGTTTTGGAAACAAAGGATTGCGTCTTTACCAATATTCCTTTATTTTGATAAAAGAGCATTCTTACTGAAACAGAACCCATGACATGCATAGATAAAATGTGTCTCTATCAAATGTGCAGAATGATGTAATCTAAAAAAATAAAACACACCTACATAACCACCAGAAGCTCAAGATGTAGAATGTTACCAGGACTCCAGAAGTCTCCCTGGGCCTCTATTCAGTCATCAAATCCTGTCAATTGTAATTACCCTTCTTATTTCAATCACATTATTTAATTTTGCTTATTTTTGAACTTTACATAAACAAAAATTTACAAACAATATTCTTTTGTGTCTGGCTTCATTTGCCCAACTATATCTGTATCTATTGTTTTTGCTTCATTCCTATAGCTACTTTTCAGATTATTCATCTTTAGTTTCTGACAGATTTACTGTGATATGACTAGGTATGGTTTTATATGTATTTATCCTGCTTAGAGCTTGTAAAACTTTTCAAAGCTGTGACTTGATATTTTTCCATTTTGAAAATTTTCAGCCGTTATCCCATCCCTTGTTCTACTGCTTTGGTACCATCTTCACCCTCCTCAAACTCCTGCCTAATTATATATACACACATATATGTACACACACGCCTATGTAAAACTGTGTCATTGTCTTTTTGCTCTCTTTTTAATTATTACTTTCCCAAATTTATTTCTCTTTATCCTGAAATCTGGATATTTTTTACTGATCTATCTTTTAGTTCACTAATCTTCCCTTCTACTGTGTTTAATTTGCTGTTATAACCATCCTTCATATTACCAATTTTAGTTATTTTTATACTATGATTTACATTTAATTTATAATAGATTTTAGTTCTCTGTTGAAATTCTCCATCTTTTTGTAAATTTCCTTGATTATAACAATAACAGGTTTTTTTTAAGAAGTCTGGATCTAATAGTGCCATTATTTGCATCACCTGTTGGCCTTTTTCTCTTACATTTTTTTTGTCATTTGACTTTTTTTCTGACATATCTGATAATTTGTTTTAATTTGTTTATTGAATTCCAGATACCGTGTAAAAAATATAGTCTTATGATTATTGTTTTTCTTCATAAAGGATTTAATTTGTGTCTGGTAAGAAGATAAATATTAAGAAAATCACATTAATCCATTTGAGGCAAAAATCTACTTTAGGGTGTCCTTCTTCTAGAGTGCAGCCTTTTCAGAGTTTTATCTCTATGTCTTGCGTTCTTACCAGATCCCTTTCTCCTTGGTGAACTCTGAGCTCCAGTGTGGTCTCTCCAGTATCCGGAATGGTTTAAAAAAATAAAATCTCTGCTTACTCTGCTTGTGTTTTTAACCTCTTAGCAGCTGCTTTCTGCTTTTTACCTGTGTCTCATTCTGCATGTTTGCAATCTGGGAGTTGGCAGTTGCCTTCGGGGAAAATTGACAGCAGTGTATTGAGCTCACCTCTGCATTTTACTGCTCTCCAAGATCTTGCCCTTTCACGTCCATGAACCTTTAGGTTTTCGCTGATGCATTCAATCCGTTCTTTTATGCATGTATCTGACATGCATAGTCATTCTCTGTGGGAATGTTAGCTTAAGACAGCCACTCCTCATGGCCATTGGTATATGTAGCATATACATTTATATATTTTAAGCAATTTCCACATTTTCCCACCTGCCTCCCCAAATATAGCATGTAGGGCCTGTTGGCATTCATGCTCAACTATACCATTTAGTCTGGAATAGTGACATCCAATATAAACATCATGTAAACCATATATATAATTTTAAAATTTCAAGTATTCACACTACAGAAGTAAAAAGAAACAGGTAAAGTTACATTTAATAACATATTTTACTTAATTAGAATTAGTTATATCGAAAATATTACCATGTCAACATATGTCTTCAAAACCTGTTGTACATTTTACACTTACAGCTCATCTCAATTCACACTAGCCCCATTTCAAGTGCTTGAGAGACAGCTTTATGTGACTTGTGACTACCATATTGGAAAATGCAGGTCTATAGGTTTCAGAATATTCCAAGGAGATGTGACAGGGCTAAAGGACCAATGTACATTACATAATGATACTGACTGGAAGACTCGGATGGAAGTCTTCCAGTCAGTATTATCCTTTGGGAAAAAGAAACGGGTTTCTATTTAGCTGCACAAAGAATATTTTCGTCACGTTAGGTGGAAAAAATTTGTAGACAATCTTTCTAACTGCTCAGGATTAAATGCTCTATCCTATTTTGGAGAAATAATTTAAATGATGTGATTCAATGGAAGGTACCATTCAGCTTCCCTGGACTGAATCCTAAAGGGTGGAAAACTCTCTGCATCCTAAAAGCCAAGATTCAGACACGTGACTCAAGCTGAGCCGATCATATGTGTCTTCCAAGGATTCAATAAATTAAGTACAGAAATAAAGGGAAAGTTTTAAAATATTCCCAGAAGTGGCCTTTACAGAAGTAAAAGAGAATCTCAACAGTGACCTTATGCTCGCAGTGCCAGTCTAACTAGACAATTTCTGGGCTGTAAATGTCACCGCAGGGCTATTTTCTAGGTTTACTTTGTTCCTGCAGGTGTTTTAGTACTTTCCATGAATCCCTGATTCCAGGGATTTTGGAGACCCATGATTTCACTTTTTAGTACAACATAGTTAATAAGTTAGTGTAAGCTGTGTATAAATGTAGGCGCCAAATAGCCTGAGTTTGAGTCTTGGCTTTCCTACTCATTCGCTTTCAAGATTTAGACATATCACTTTACTTTTATATTCTCCTGTTTCTTCATCTATCAAGTAGCAGTGATAATTCTACCTACCTCCTGAGTTGTTATGAAGACTTAATGAGATAGTCCATATATAGCTCGTATACTTATTATAGGTATTTATCATATACTGAATATTTAGCTTCTGATAACTTAACTTTTCTTTTTATTAAAAAAAATTAAGGGATATCTACCATGTACCAGGTATACATAAAACAATACTTCTTATTTTTTTTCATTTAAAATTACCTTAATAAATAATAATAATTATTTTACGTCTCTATAGTTTGGGGAAGGAGCTACATATAGCCTGATGAAACTACTGCAATGGTAAATGTTTTTCAAATTATTTATGATTGAGTAATATGCCTTGTTTGCTTGGTGGCTGTAAGTAGTACAAGGCATATAGACCACCACCCCAGTTTAAGAAGAATAGACAAAATAACATGACTTAGTACCAGACATAAAGCTCTGATGTGGGCATTGTGTTTCCATTTTTTAGATGAGGAAATTGATTCAGAAAAGTGAGATAATTTCCCAAAATTTCACAGCTGATGTGTACCCAATTATGCATTTTATTTTGATTGTGAGTTCCATTTTCTTAGACAAGGGATTATAATACGGTATTAGAAGGCCTTTAATCACTAGGCCTACAGTTCATAAAAGGATTCTACCATTATTTGGAGCATCCTTGATATTTTCAGAAAGATAAGCCAAGCCTCAAAGAATGCATACCTCATAAATTTATTTCATTTCACTGACATCACCACTTTCTTAGTCTCTCTTTCATCTTCTTCAATTTTTTTCCTTTCTTTTCTCAAGTCTATGATCATAAATATTTCCATAACTATAAACAGCCCATAATTTAAATAGCTTTCATCTAAAAAAATTCTGGAAATTTACTTTAGGTAAATTTGAATAAGGAGAAGATTAATTTTTCACAAAAGAATGACTTCTAAGTTCTCAGTATTACTGTGCCAGACAATTCAAATAAGATAGGGTTTAACGTAAGATGCTTACTTTTCCAAATGCTACCCCTGGACTTTTCCAGGGACCAACTGTTTGACTCTATCCAGTAATATTGAAACTGCATAGGGGTGAGACTAATTCTTCGAGGAATTCAAATCAAAGGCTATATATCTAAATTTCTACATCTTCTAATCCAATCTATGTTATGTTTTCTTTTTTAAGAGTTTTAAAAACTAGCAGAGGCATTGAAACAGCTATGAAACTTTACTGGCCAAGGCTCCCTCCGATGACTCTGACTTTTAACCACGAACATGTGTGAATTCTCTTGTTCCTCCTCTAAATCATCCTAGAAGCTTCTCATCTCACCTCTGTGTAGATGGCACTCTTCCATTTATTTTTGGAAATGATTCATTTTAAAAGCAAAGAATGAACTTCTTTATCATCCTCATTAATGAAAAGCATCGCTGTGCTGTAGAAATACACTGGACAGCCAATTTTCCTCAGCTGCTGTTGCCTTTGCATAATGAGCTTTCCGTGAAAAATAAAGTGTCAGCCTGATTATAGCAAAGCCTCAGTTATTGAAACACACACACACATATGCACATACAAGCAAACCCTGCACCCCTCATACTTTTAAGGAAGCATTGGTAAACTCTTATCTGCATTTTCAGTAATGTTGTTTCAAGTTGAATCCAATACTACATGATTAACAATGATGAACAAAAAATTTTGGCATGTGAAAATCAACTTATTCATACAATTCATTAGCCCATTATTTAAAGCTCATACCAATCATATTTAAGATTTTAAAAAATAAACAGCCAAGTTTTTTTCTTTTCTCTTTTTGGATTAATATGAAACGTTACATATATGTTCTGATTCCAGGAGAAATAAACAAGTTAAATAAGTGCCAAGGTAAAATAGCAATGGTTATTAGCTAGAAATCTTCTGATGTGTTAGCTACACTTGTAAGTGAGGCTCACAGGCTTTGAATTAACAGAACTCATGCAAGAAGAAAAAATATTCATTTGAATATCCAGATACTTGGGCTCTCTACTGCCAATTTTAAAACAGATTATCATCAGAAGAAAACATCTGGATAACTGAGAAAATGTTTTCCTTTTCTGGTGGCCAGATCTCTCCCTGAAATCCAAACCACTGTAATCAGTCACATGCTGGAAATCTAAGCTTGGACTTCATCAGACTCAAAAGTAAATTGCTCATCTCATCCTGAGGACCTGTTTCTCCACTACTGTTTCTATTTAATTTATTTTCTATTTCATGAAAGATGCCACTATTTGTGCAGCCCCTCAAACCTGAAATTTGATTCTTCTACCTCTATTATGTTTCATATTTCATTAAGCAACAAGTTCTATGGGTTCAACATTATAAATAACTCTCTAACCATCCACATTTCTGTATCTCCACTAAAATACTCTGGCACAGATACCTCCACCTAGATCCTGAAGCAGATTCTTAACAAAGCTTCCTGTCTCTCAGTTTCTCTTCTGCTTCTCCTCCAAATCATTCTCTATACCCCAGAGTGATTATTTAAATATATAAATCCCTGCTCAAAATTCAGTAAGATATCCCCCTTGCCCTCCAGGCAAACAGGAGTCTTCATAATAATGTTAACAGGGTTTTTGTGATTTAGCCTCCAGGTACCTATGCAATTGCTTCTTTGGCCACACAGGTCTCCCTCTTCACCTGCAAGTCAGATGTGCTGCGCTTCCTTGCCTCTGGGTGTTTTCTTGTGCATTTCATTTTCACTGTCTCCGATACCTTCTCCTTTTTGCTGGGCTCTTAGCCTTCAGCTCTCACATGAGGATTTCACTTTCCCTGATACTCATGTTGGGACCATATGTCTTTTCTTTGAACTCCAATAGCAACACATATTTCCTCTATTGCAGTAATTATAACACTGTATAATAATTTCCTGCTTATTCCTCTATATTTCTAAATAAACTGAAAATTCCCAGAGGACAAGAACAATGCCTTTCTTGTTCACTATTGTATTTCCATATCTATAATAATGTAGTGACAGGAGCCTAGCACACATTTAATAAATATTTATTAAATGAGAAATCCAAGAATATATAAGTATCAAGATTTTAGGCAAATAGCTACACTTCTAAAAACAATAACAAAATATGAAGGCATAAGAAAAGCAAACCAGAAAAAGGTTTTAAGTAAAAATATTTATTTATTAAAAACTAGAAATGAATAAGAGGCAATAAAGGAAAATATCTCTGATTTCCCCCTGATTTTTACGTTAGCTTATATATTGCCACAATAAATAATCACTGGATATTTTACATTTTCAGTTTTCTCTCTAACATAATATGGACTATTCTTTCCCTAAGCTCCATCTCTTGGCCATTTTCCAAGCCTTTCCTAATAGATTTTCTAGCTGTCTTTCAGTCCCTGCCTGCCACCAATTTCTAGGCCACTGGCACATGTTTTAGGTGTTTTATTTGTTTGTTTCTTTTTTCTTTCTTTCTTTCTTTCTTTCTTTCTTTCTTTTTTTTTTTTTTTTTTTTTTTTTTTTTTTTTTTTTTTTTTTTTTTTTTTTTTTTTTTTTTTTTTTTTTTTTTTTTTTTTTTTTTTTTTTTTTTTTTTTTTTTTTTTTTTTTTTTTTTTTTTTTTGAGACAGGATCTTGCTCTGTCCCCCATACTGGAGTGCAGTGGCCTCTTCATAGCTCACTGCGACCTCAAACTACTGGGCTCAAGTGATGCTGCCTCAGCTTCCCAAGTAGCTGGGACTGCAGGATACACCACCACACCCGTCCACCACACTCAGCTAATTTTTCTGTTTTTGTGGAGATGGGATCTCGTTCTTGCTCAGGCTCACCTTGACCTCCTGGCCTCAAGCAATCCTCCCATCTCAGCCTCCCAAGTGCTAGGATTACAGGCATGAGCTACTGTGCCCCACCTGTTTTAGGTTTTTGAGATGAAAACAGCCCACTTCTAAGATCCTAAATTAGTTAGGGTTCCGTCAAAGAAGCAGAACCGTTTTGAGTGTTAACCATTAAGGGATTTATTACAAGAATTAGATCTTACATAATTTTTGGAGCAGCTGGGGAAATGAAGGTCTTGAACAGTGAGTTGTAAGATCAGAAAAAGAGTCTTTAATCAGTTCTCCTGAAGCAGTGGTACAGGACAACAAGCTGGAGCTTACATGAAGAATCTGAGTAGCCAAGAAAGTCCAGCCACTGAAGTGGAACTGTGAAAGAGATGTTTGTGGTGAGGGCTATTGGAAGCTGTTGCCTCTGCGTAGCTGCCACCTCTGCCAGTCCTCTGTTAAGCACCGGTTGGTGGTCCTAGGGACATTATTGGTCAAAATGTCCAGCGGCCAGTATGTAGAATGATGTACGTCAAGGGCACATTGGAAGCCACCAGGCACATTTGCAATTGATAACTGTCACTTTATCTAACCATGAAGACCTTCCAGGAGTAATAGTGATTGAGACTCATTGACTTTTGCCTCCCAAATCTCTCACAGTTCTCTCTCTCTCTCTTTCTCTGCCATGTGTAATCCAGTATCATGCAGAGAAGGAAATTCTGAATACATGTTTTTCATCTTGACCAAGTTGATAATGAAATCATCCGGCACAGGAGGGAAATCAATCTGTTTCTGTTGATGAAAGAAGGGGAACTTTTTACATCCTATGCAGGTCTAGGATTTAAGCTGTGCTAAGATGCTCAGGCAAGATGAAGGCATGATTGTTTCTAATTAAAACAAGTGACAACAGTAGAACTCTGGCACTCTGGGACTTTTAAAATATCAGGATCAATGCACAGGTGCACATGACTAGCTGCTCTGAGATTTACCCTGAGAAACATCCTGTATAGAGACTCAAGTGGTTAGATCATTCTTTCTTATGTGATAGCCTATGTCATCCAGGTGTTAATTTATCTCACGTCCCATGAGTTTTAGAACAATTCCCTCCACTATACAGAGACTAGCTCTCCAAAATACAGAATTCAGTCATAGCTATTGTCTATGTTGTTTTCTTTTAGTAGTTCCCTCTGAGAGACGAATAAAATATCACAGACATAACACATTCTCAATAAATGTTCATGAATGCTGAAAAGCTAAGTGGGGAGAGGGCTGAAGATAAGTGCAAGCCATGTCTCAAAGAATCATAAGCAAGTAGGCTGACTAATCTGTTGCTAAGTTCAAAACTAAATATGGATCCAAAGGTGGGAAGAAAAATTAAATGCATCACGGACTAGCTACACACAGGGATAAATAGATGGTCAAGTTAATGAGAGAGTGAGTGAGAGAATCCAGAAAAAATAAGATGTGTAAAGCTGACACCCACTTTTATTAAGAATGTAACATGATTCACAGGTAAACTAGTATAAAGGTCCTGAGCTTCTGCCTTCTTCTTAGCTGTGTGACCTTGCATAGGTAACTGAACTCTTCTAAACTACCCTAAACCTCATTTTCCTCATTTGTTAAATGTAGCTGCTTCTTGGGGTTCTTGTAAGAATTAATTGTGATAGCACACGAAAAGCGCTTAGTCTAGCATAAAGTACTCAGTGAATGCTGATCACTATTATCAAAGGTTGCGTTAGGTAACATCGGTCTTCTTTAATGTTCTTAAAATGTTGTCAGGGTACAATATTCCCAATATATCTACTCACTCTCAATGCAATCAAATTATATTCTCTCTGATCTGATGCTGCAGCTCTGTGGAATTACTGCTTTTTACATAAATGGCTAAAAGAAGACATAATGGATACTTCTATATAAGTTATGTATGTACTATACATACATGTCGCATGCAAATTCTTTATCCTAATTTCCCCCTTATTATCAGTCTGCTTATTTAAAATCTGATTGAGACCATGACCAAAAAATTTTGGCATAAATACTTAATGCCATTGACTAAACACATTAAGAAGAACTTGGCCTACATTTCTAGTTTGCCCTTGCTTCTTTGTTTGAGAAATGATTTAGAAGTTTTCTCCTTTTTAAAGAATCATTGAATGCTTGTGAGAATCAGAGTAATATAGTTTTAGCTTTTACGACCCTCATGCCAAATATTTTCCTTATGTTGGCAAACAAGCGGTGGCTATTTAACTTAGACTGAATTTATAATAACTTTTGAATTGCTCTGAATTAAGTAAAAATGATTCTAGGAAGGAGTTGGAGAACATAGACAGTCATAGGTTTTCCCAGGACATCTTTTTGGAGTTTCTCCACTCTTTACCTCATCAGCCCTTATACTTGGGTTCAATTATAATAGATTTTCTGTTATTTTACTTTTCTGCATGTTCTTATATATCTCTTCTTTATTGTCCTTTTTCTTCTTCTCATTTTTATTGTGATTTTCCAAGAACTAGAAGTTATCCAGCCTCATACCTGATCTTGTCCTAAACAATAACATTAGTGTAACCCCAACATCAGCTGAGTTTGTACCATTGTTCAAGATTTACATAAATTTTCAACAATCACTCTTCCTAAATGGTAAGCCCAAGGTTCTCAACAAGATTCCAGTGGCTGATATTGTCGTGGTTGCCTCTGGTGTTGAATGCCTCTTCCCACGGAACTCTATTCTCATGAGTGTCTCACCTCCTGTATTGTTCATGATCTCTGACTTATGCTCACCCATACATAACTACTCATCTCTGATTTCTCCAAAATGCCACCCCACACAAGTCCTTTGTAGGTGCAGCAAGAAGGTTTGACCACAAAGAGGAGTGCACTTCAGCAAAAATCCCCAAACTGTGTTACATTGCGTGTTAGTATTAAACACTGTACCTATTCTTCAGAGGCTTTTGGCCACCAGCCACTTACCAGGAATTTCTCAGTAATCACAGAGTTCCAACATCTCTAGCTTCCTGCCATATTGCTTCTCTCTCCCTGCCCCGCCCACCCCCAACTCC
>RJWJ010011634.1:0-43863 GCA_004363605.1 Indri indri | reverse complement strand
ACCCCCAAAAAGAAAAAGATCTCTCACATGCAGTAAGAAAACACACAAGCCAATAAAAAACATGAACAAAAGATTTAATAGACACTTCAACAAAGAAGAGACAAATATGGCAAATGAACACATAAAACCATCCTTAATATCATTCATCATTAAGCAAACACAAATTTAAACCGAATGAGAGATAACATCAGCAAAGTGATAGAGTATACACAGAAACCGTCAGAACCAACTTCGTCAGAACTCTGAAAACAGCCAAAGGTTTACAGCAACCAAGAAGAGAATACTGAATGAAGAAGTCAACTTTTAAAAAGTAGGAAAGCTCTGTGGCATTTTTATTTGCCCTTGCCCTACCCACTACTTGGTGTGGCAGCAGTCTGGAAAACAGCAGCTTGTGTTCCCAGCGTGGGACCCTGGTCTGTGGTTCTGAAAGAGGCCTAGTCCCTAGTTCTAGAAGAGGCAGAGTACACCTTATTCACAAATTATTGTGTAGGTCTATTCTAACTTGTCTAAGGGCCACCTGAAAGTCTGATGCAAGGCCCTCTTCTCACGTCACCTAACTCAGAACCTGCCCAAGGTGGAAAAGCAGCACACACTGCTCAAAAACACTAAAGGTGATACAAACACCCACAGTCATCTGAGGCAAAAGATTACAATTAAGACATAAAATAGACCACCTAAGGTTGGAGAGGAAAAGGGGAGCATGCATTTGGAATATGAGAGCAATCAAAAACACCTGTATAGGCCGGGTGTGGTGGCTCACGCCTGTAATCCTAGCTCTCTGGGAGGCCGAGGCGGGCGGATTGTTTGAGCTCAGGAGTTGAAACCAGCCTGAGCAAGAGCAAGACCCCGTCTCTACTAAAAATAGAAAGAAATTAATTGGACGACTAAAAATATATAGAAAAAATTAGCCGGGCATGGTGGCACATGCCTGTAGTCCCAGCTACTTGGGAGGCTGAGGCAGGAGGATCGCTTGAGCCCAGGAGTTTGAGGTTGCTGTGAGCTAGGCTGATGCCACGGCACTCTAGCCCAGGCAACACAGTGAGACTCTGTCTCAAAAAAAAAAAAAAACAAACAAACACCTGTATATACTGGGTAATTTAGATAGTTACATGCATATCCTGGGCAAAATGCATGCTCAGAAAAGACCCGAAAAGACCTTAAGTTTTCAGGCTGGTATCTGCAGGATTGATGAAAATCTGGCTAAGTGTTAAAGGAGGGCCCCAACACAAAGCCAATCTGCAAAGATGGAGAGGTATGTTTGGAGGTTTGTTTAGCTCCTAGCAATCAAGGAAATCTCTGTCAAAACACAAGGTAAGGAACAGAGACTACAATGACCAAATATGGAAAGGAATACAGTTTCTGGAAAAAAAAAAAAAAAAAGCTTGGGAAAATGCACTACATCAGCAGTCCCCAGCCTTTTTGGCATCAGGGACCGGTTTCATGGCCGACAATTTTTCCATGGGGTTGGGGTTGGGAGACAGTGACTGATCTGACAGGAGGGGGAGTTCAGGCAGTGATGTGAGTGATGAGGAGCAGCCATAAATATTAATACAAATGAAGCTTCACTCACTCACCACCCCCACCTCCTACCGTGCCGGCCAGTTCCTAGTAGGCCATAGACTGATACCCGTGGCAGCCCAGGGGTTGGGGACCGCAGCACTACATAAACAACTACACCCTTCAACAATCAAAAACAATCAATAAATGCTGGAGAAAGGGGAGTGGCTGATTCCCAAAGTTACCATTATTCAAATGTCCACTAATCAACTACAAAAACACAAGGTATATAGAGAAACAAGGAAGTATGGCCCATTCGCGGAACAAAATGAACAGAAAGAAACCATCCCTGAGGAAGCCCAAACACTGGACTTAGCACAGTTTAAATCAAATGTCTTAAATATGCCCAAAGAGCTAAATGAAAATATAAACCAAGACAAAAGGATATCAGGAAAATTAATATATGAACAACATAAGAAATCAACAAAAACAAAAATTTTTTTTTTTTTTTTAATTGAGACAGAGTCTCACTCTCTTGCCTGGGGCAAGTGCCGTGGTGTCAGCCTAGCTCACAGCAACCTCAAACTCCTGGGCTCAAGCAATCCTACTGTCTCAGCCTCCCGAGTAGCTGGGACTACAGGCATGTGCCACCATGCCCGGCTAATTTTTTCTATATATATCTTTAGCTGTCCAATCAATTTCCTTCTATTTTTTTGGTAGAGACGGGGTCTCGCTCTTGCTCAGGCTGGTCTCGAACTCCTGAGCTCAGAACGATCCGCTCGCCTTGGCCTCCCAGAGTGCTAGGATTACAGGCGTGAGCCACCGTGCCCGGCCAACAAAAACAAATTTTTTTTTTAAAGAGCAAACTCTGAAGATGAAAAGAAATATAATAAAAATGAAAAAAACTCAGTAGAAGGATACAATAGCAGATTTGAGCATGCAAAGACAGAATCAGCAATCGTAAAGACAGGGCAGTTGAAATTATATATTCTGAGGAGCAGAAAGAAAAAAGAATGAAGAAAAGTGAACAGAGCCTAAGGGACCTATGAGACATGTTCAAGTGAAACAATATATGAATTACAGGATTCCTGAAGAAAAAGAGAGATAAAGGGGCAGTAAGAGCATATGAAGAGGATGAGCACAGTGGCTCATGCCTGCAATCCTAGCACTCTGGGAGGCTGAGGCGGGAGGATCACTTGAGCTCAGGAGTTCGAGACCAGCCTGAGCAAGAGTGAGACTTTGTCTCTACTAAAAATAGAAAAAAAAAAATGCAAAAAATAGCCGGGTGTCATGCCATGCCTGTAATCCCAGTTACTTGGGAGGCTGAGGCAGGAGGATTACTTAAGCCCAGAAGTTTAAAGTTGCAGTGAGCTATGATGATCCCACTGCACTCTATCCGGGATGACAGAGCAAGACTCAAAAAAAAAAAAAAAATATATATATATATATATATATGTATATATATATATATATATATATATATATATAAAGAAAATTGGCCAAAAACTTCCCAAATTTGATGAAAGACATGAATCTCCACTTCCAAGTAGCTTGATGACCTCCAAATACATTATAAACTTAAAGAGGTTCATACCAAGACACATGATAAACGGTTGAAGCCAATGGCAAAGGGAAAATATTTAAAGCAACAAGAGAAAAGCAATTGTCAACTACAGTGATCCTCAATCAGACTAACACAGAACCATGGAGTCCAGAAGGGAGTAAGATGACATACTTAAAGTGCTGGGCAGGGGGATGACTGTCAACTTAGAATTCTATAATATCTTCAGCAAAACTGTCCTTCAAAAATGAGGGAGAAATTAAGACTTTCCCAGATTTTAAAGAAGGAAAAAAAAAAAAAAAAAAGCTGAGGGAGTTCATTATCACTATAGCTGCCCTACAAGAAATGCTAACAGGTGTCCTTCAGGTTGAAAGGAAAGCACACTAAACAGAAATTTGAAGGCATATGAAAAAATAAAGATCTCCAATAAAGGTAACTACATGGGCAAATATAAAAGCCAGTATTATTGTATTTGGGGTTTGTAATTCCACTTTTTTTTAATAATTTTTTTAATTTAATTTTACAAACCTAGATGGTATAACACCCTACACACCTAGGCTATATGATATAGCCTGTTGCTCCCAGGCTACAAACCTGTATAGCGTATTACTGTACTGAATACTGTAGGCTGTAATTCCACTTTTTGTATGATATAAAAGACAAAAGCATAAAAAATCATTATAAATCTATGTTACTTAACATACAATGTATGAAGACGTAATCTGTGATAAAAGCAACACATGGCAGTGAAAGAAATGGAAGTATATGGGAATCGAGTTTTTATATACTATTGAAGCTAAGTTGGTACCAATTCAAACTAGACTGTAATAATTTAGGATGTTACATGTAATCCCCTTGGCAACCAAAAAGAAAGTATCTAAAAAGCATACACAAAAGGCTATAAGAAGGGAATCAAATGGTTCACCATAAAAGAATCAACAAAACACAAAAACAGGTGTAACAGAGGAAGTGAGAAACAAGAAGTATAAGATATACATGATAAAAATATTATACTTCAACAAGGAATTACAAACATCCTTAAAATGAATGAAAAAATTAAAAGCCTCAGCAAATAAAATATATTTTTTAAAAAAGAACCAAATAGTTCTTTTTGTACTGAAAAATATAATAACCAAAATTAAAAACTCAGCAGATGGGCTGAAAAGCAGAATGGAGAGGACAGAGGAAAGAAACAGTAAAGTAAAAAACAGAATAGAAATTACCCAATATGGACAATAGAGAGAAAACAAAGTGAAAACACTGAACAGATACTCGAGGACCTGTGGGACTATAACAAAAGATCTTATGTCTGTGTCATCATTGTCCCAAAAGTAAGGGACAAAGAGAACAAGGCTGAGAAAGTACTAGAATAATAAGCAAAAACTTTCCAAATATGTTAAGAGATACAAAACTACAAATTCAAGAAACTGAGTGAACTTCAAACAGAATAAACCCAAAGAAATACGTGACAAGACTCATAACTGAAATTCTGAAAGATTTTAAACAAAGAAAAACCATGAAAGTAATCAGAGAAAAATGACACCTATAGAGGAAAAAATTTCAACAAATTTCCCATCAGAAAAAAACGACACATTTCCCATCAAAAACCATGGAGTCCAGAGGAAGCGGCACAATACTTCTCAAGTGTCAAAAGAACTGTCAACTCAGAAGCAATAACCAGTGAAAATATCCTTTCGGAAGAGGAGTAACTAATAGAATTTGTTGACAGCATGACCTATCCTAAAAGAATGGCTTTAGAAGTTCTCTAAACAAAGGGAAACAATACAAGAAGAAACCTTAGGAAATCAGGAAGAAAGAACACAGCAAGCAAAAATGTAGACAGATACTGTCATGTGTCACTTGTCTACAGGAACATGTTCTGAGAAATGCAACGTTAGGCGACTTCCTTGTGCAAACATCGAAGAGTGAACATGAAGGAACAAGAGAGAATAAACACAACAGACAATGCCTTGGGAGATACAGCAGCTATAATAGAGGATTTTTTTTTAATGAAGAGGGAGAAAAAAATATTTGAGAGAAAATCATATGTTGAAAAGAGGCAAAGAAGATCCAACATATTGTAATGAAGAGTCCCTGGAGAAGAAAATCAAAGCAAGGCAACAGAACAAATTCCAAAAATATAATTCAATAATTTCCCTGAAATTTAAAGAAATTGTCAAACTACATACTAAAAGAATACACCATGTACACGAGAATACAGATCCAAAATAATCAACACCAGGATATATTTAAAGAAAAAAATCTTTCGAGCATTTAGAAAAAAGAAAATGTGACCTACAAGAGAAACTTAGATCATCATCAGACTTTAACAGCGATTCTTTATGCCAGAAGAAAACAGGGTTACATATCTAAGATACTCAAAGAAAGACAATGTCAGCCAAGGATTTTATATCCAGGAAAACTGACCTACAAGGTATGGGGCACAGACAATCTGAGTTGCTTTTTTTTTTTTTTTTTTTTTTTTAAGAGATAGGGTCTTGCTCTGTCATCCAGCCTAGAATGCAGTGGTGGGTGGTGCAAAATCATAGCTTGCTACCAGCCTTGAACTCCTGTGCTCAAGCAATCCTCTTGCCTCGGCCTCCCAAGAAGTTGGGACTACAGGCACGTGCCACCACGCTAGGTTGTTTTTTTTTTTTTGGTAGAAACAGGGTCTCACTATGTTATCCACACTGGTCTCAAACTCCTAGCCTCAAGCGATCCTCCTGCCTCAGCCTCCCAAAGTGCTGGAATTAGAGGTGTGAGCCACTGCACCCAGACCACAATGTAATCAATATGAAGTAAGTCAGAGAACATTTTTTCAACAGGTCCTTCCTACAGAATCTACTAGATAACAAGATTCAGACAACCAAAATAACTAGAGACACATCAACATGGTGAATAGTATTAAATATAATTATTTGTAGAATTAAGAATAAATGTAAATTAAGAGAGTATAGTATATAATGGCTACATGATCTGACAATGTAGATACAAGTCAACCACAAAATGGGGGTGAGGGGATAGAAACAGCACATATGAAAAAAATTCTTAATGGTTTTCAGTAACTATTATTGGTGGCAGTAGCATTAGTACTGCCACTGGAGAAAAGTTGCTTGTTTAATATATAATAAAGCAAATGAGTGACTCCTGGATATTCTAATTCTATCATTCCCTGAGTCCTTGGGAACATGATTCTTAGTATGGAAGAAGGGAGATACTGATATAATACATGAAATTAAGTTTCTTTTTTTTTTGAAACAGAGTCTCACTCTTTTTGCCTGGGGCGAGTGCCGTGGCGTCAGCCTAGATCACAGCAACCTCAAACTCCTGGGCTCAAGCAATTCTACTGTCTCAGCCTCCCGAGTAGCTGGGACTACAGGCATGTGCCACCATGCCCGGCTAATTTTTTCTATATATATTTTTAGCTGTCCAATTAATTTCTTTCTATTTTTGGTAGAGACAGGGTCTCGCTCTTGCTCAGGCTGGTCTTGAACTCCTGAGCTCAAACAATCTGCCCGCCTCGGCCTCCCAGAGTGCCAGGATTACAGGCGTGAGCCACCGCGCCCTGCCGAAATTAAGTTTTAAAAAAAAAAATCCTGTAGTCCTTTGTATATATCACTGTGAACTCACAAGGTAGTTTTATTATATATATCTCTTAATTCTACTCACTGAAAAGTCCTAGAAACAATGACCGACCCAATAGCAATGAGCATCCTTAGAATCTAGACTACAGCTGTTTTGAAACATCATTTCCTATTAAAAGAAACCAAGTGTTGGAGACATAGTGGATTCTAGGTCTAAGGTGGGAAATGAACCTGCAACAGTCTGACATACAAGATGGCAAGAAAGCTCTTACGGCTATTAAGATTAAGTCAAAAAGACTGAGGAACCAACTTGAAGAGTCACTAGACAACAACAGGATAATTTGAGCTTCAATTAGTATAAGAAAAGTGCAATGGGTTAAAACCCATCACATATGTTTAAATGCATCTGAATCCACACTGATAATAAAAAAGTTAATTGATAACATTCTGAGGAGGACAGGGAACCAATTCATATCTTAAAAACTAGGTGAATAAAAGGAAAAGAATCAGGCCTTTCTTACACGAACTATGCCAAATAGTAGATGAGGAAAAACATCTCCTTAAAATGTTTTCCAGCCAATAAATAAAAACAAAAGGACAGAATTATATCACCATTTCATAACTCCCAATCAGTGGATCTAGGCATTAAACATCGACAACTGCCAAAATCAAAGAGCAAAAAAGCAGACATTATGTGCCCCCTGTTGAAAGAACACACCACCACCTATAATCTTGCCAAAGGAATTAAACCTGAGTCTGATTAAGCCTCTGTATCCATCTGTAATTTGCAGGCAATACAAAGGACACAAACATTTTGTAAGCACACCATAAGTATGTAATTCGGACTACTGGATACACTACAGGTCAAATACCTCAGGGTTTTTTCAACATATAAATTTTAAGGAAAAGAAAGAGATGGAAGGAAAATTTATAGATTGACAGAGACTTAAGTTTTTTTAAATGGGCAAATCTAAATAATGTCTAGAGATACAAACTTGGGTGATAGAAGTTACAAAGAAATGCAAGGAAGTGATTACTTTTTAAGTCAAGGTAGTGATTACTTTTGAAGGGAGGGAGGTGTTGTCATGGGACAGGGGCACAGAGAGAGGAGTTTCTGAGATGACTGGCAAAGTTCTTTTTCTTGACCTGGGTAACGGTTGTAAGGGTGTTCATCTTATAATAGTTCACTAAGCTATATGTTTGTTTTTAGTGTTCTTCTGTACTTTTTATATTTTATAAAAGATTTTTTTTAAAAAAAGGAAAAGAAAAAAATTAGAAAAAGTAGACTGCTACAAAAGTAAGGGAATATTCTGCTACACATAAATAAATTCATAGCAGTGACAAAGAACAGGCACAGTAAGAAACATAGAAACATTTAAATTCGATACACAGCAGGCATTTTTTAGTCTTGATAGAACAATCGCTGCAAAATAGCCATTCTTATCCTCATTTCAAATTCAAATCTACTAGGCTACTCAGAGAATTCAAACCTGATTGCAAAGTATGCTTTTTCTCCATATTATATTTACATGACATTAATAAAGAACTCCCAACAATCAATAAGAAAATGAAAAAAGAAAAGGCCATTTTAAAAAAAAAGAAACCACATGAACAAGCAAGTTAAAGATGACAAAAAAAATCCAAATAAATAAATTAAAAGATTCTCAACCTCACTAGTAATCGTATTTAAAACACTGAGATGACCTTTAAACCTGGTAAATTAACAACAAGTAATGACTGGATAAAACCAACAGCTGGCAAGGACACAAGGAAACATCACTGGTCAAAGTACAAGTTGTTACAATCACTTTAGAAAATAATTTGGCAATAATACCCAGCAAGAGGAAGTCTTGAACATGTGCACACGGAGACAAGCACAAGGATATTTACTGCAGGACTATAACAGAGAAAATGGAAATAATTAAGGGCCCATTATTATAAGAATAAAATGTCATTTATTCAAAGTAATGCTACATAACAGTTAAAAATTAATGAAATTGATCTAACTGTATTAATGTAGATCACAGGTTGGCAAACTTCAGCTGGTAGTACAAATCCCACTGATCACCTGGTTACGTCCAGCCAGAAAGCTAAAAATAGTTTTTATATTTTTCAGTGGTTGAAAAACAAAAGAACAATATTTCATGAAATAGTATTCTTATATGATGAATATGGAAATTATATGAAATTCTAATTTCAGCATCTACATATAAAGTTTTATTGGAACACAACTAATTCATTTACATATTGTCTTATGGATACTATCACCCTACAATAGCAGAGTTGAGGAGCTGTGACAAAGATGATATGACAAAACCTCAAATATTTATTATCTGGTACTATACAGAAAAAGTTCATCTATGACATACATAATTCTTGAAAACAATGTTGAGTGAAAAATGTAAGAGAATAAAAGGATCCATGGAGTAAAACATAATTTATATAAAATTTAAAAACAAATACTGCTACATCTTGCTTATACACAAGCATCTTTAGTAATGAAGTTTTTTCACACTAATTCAACATGTAACATATTCTTACTTTCAGAACAATGATTTTTCTCCTGGGAAAGGGGGAAGAGAAAGGATGATAACAGTACCTGTAAAATTTTAATTCTTAAAAAAAAAAAAAACTCAAAAGCAAAACATAAGTATCTGCTAAACCTAGGTAGTGAGCACAGAGATGTCCAATGCACTTTCCTGTAAGTTTGCAATGCTTCAAAATTAAATAATTTTTAAAAACATGAAGAACTAATATTGCCAGAAATGATTACCAAGTCAGAATTTAATTTTTTCATTGTGGAAACAGAAATGCTATAGGCATATCAAGATATACAGATCTTATAGACATATAACATCAAATGTATTTTTTAAGACATTCGAAGCCTTCATGTAGAAAATACATCATCAAGAAAGGGAAAGAAAGAAACATTTGCTTTATGTATAGAAGAAAAAATTCAGCAGAGAAAACCATGGCAGAGATTTTGTACAAAATCATAAAACCAATGAAAGTACAGAAATATAAATATTTTTTTTTGAGACAAGTTCTCAGCTCTGTCACCCAGGACGGAGTGCAGTGGCCTGATCATAGCTCACTGTAGGCTCAAACTCCTGGGCTCAAGCAATCCTTCTACCCCAGCCTCCTGAGTAGCTATAACTACAGGCACACACCACCATGACTGGCTAATTTTTTTATTTTCTGTAGAGATGAGGTCTCGCCCAGTTTCCCAAACTGGTCTTGAACTCCTGACCTCATGTGATATTCCTGCCTCGGCCTCCCAAAGTACTAGGATTACATGTGTGACACACCATATCCAGTCTAATTTTAATTCCAAATTCATAAATCCCAGTTTACCTCTCTAAAATAATTTCATAGTTTAAAAATGAGAAAATATTTGCAAATCATATATCTGATCAGAGTTTAATATCCAGAACATATATATAATTCTTACAACTCAATAACAAAAAGACAAGACAGTTAAAAAAATAGGCAAAGACTTAAATAGACATTTCTATAAAGAAGATATACAAATGGCCAATAAGCAAATGAAAAGAAGCTCAACCATCACTAGCCAGTAGGGAAATACAAACCAAAAGCACAATGAGATACCACTTCACATCCACTAGGATGACTATACTCTTTTTTCCTCAGAATATTACAGGGGTAGAAACGCTTTGGTTGCACAATTTGCCTTTGCACTGCCTGACTCAGAGATACAAGCATGCCCATCACCCAGACAGTGCACACCACATCCATTAGGTATGAATTTACCCATACCCTCCTTTCCCCTCCTACCTGCCTGATCCCCAAAGAATG
Source organism: Indri indri (assembly GCA_004363605.1). Classification (NCBI taxonomy): domain Eukaryota; kingdom Metazoa; phylum Chordata; class Mammalia; order Primates; family Indriidae; genus Indri; species Indri indri. Next base: position 33,405 of record RJWJ010011634.1, on the reverse strand, counting down.
TTACTTCCATATGTGCACATAAGTGTTGATTGATTAGTACCAATTTAATGGTGAGTAGATGTAGTGTTTGTTTTTTCATGCTTGTGACACTTCACTTAGAAGAATGGGCTCCAGCTCCAACAAGGAATACAAGAGGTATTAGTTCACCATTTTTTTTATGGCTGAGTATACTCCATGGTATACATATATCACATTTTATTAATCCACTCATGTATCGATGAGCACTTGGGTTGTTTCCACATCTTTGCAATTGTGAATTGTGCTGTTATAAACATTCAAGTGCAGGTGTCTTTTTTATAGAACGTCTTTTTTTCCTTTGGGTAAATACCCAGTAGTGGGATCCCTGGATCAAATGATAGTTCTACTTTTAGTTCTTTGAGGTATCTCCATACTACAATCCATAGAGGTTGTACTAGTTAATTTGTAGCCCCACTAGCAGTGTAGGAACGTTCCTCCCTCTCCACATCTACACCAACATTTGTTGTTTTGGGACTTTTTGATAAAAGCCATTCTCACAGGAGTTAAGTGATATCTCATTGTGGTTTTGATTTGCATTTCACTGATGACTACAGATGTTGAGCATTTTTTATGTTTCCTGGCCATTAGTTTATCGTCTTTTGAAAAGCTTCTGTTCATGTCCTTTGCCCACTTTTTAATGGGGTTGTTGGATTTTTTCCAGCTGATTTGCCCGAGTTCTAGTTATCGGTCCTTTACTGGATGTATAGCAAGCAAATATTTCCTCCCATTCTGTAGGTTGTCTATTCACTCTAATGATTGTTCGCATGGCTGTGCAGAAGCTTTTTAATTTGATCAGGTAGGTCCCATTTATTAATTTTTGTTGTTGCTGTGATTGCTTTTGGGGTCTTCTTCATAAATTCTTTGCCTAGGCGAATGTCTATAAAAGTTGTTCCAACATTTTCTTCTAGAATTCTTATGGTTTCATGCCTTAGGTTTAAGTCCGTTTTCCATTAGTTGATTTTTATGAGAGGCGAGACATGCGGATCCTGTTTCAGTCTTATTTATGTGGCTATCCAATTTTCCCAGCACCACTTATTGAATAGTGATTCTTTTCCCCAGTGTTATGTTTTTGTGTGCTTTGTCAAAGATCACATGACTATATGAGGATGGTTTTATATCTGGGTTCTCAGTCCTGTTCCGTTGGTCTATGTCTCTGTTTTTGTACCAATACCATGCAGTTTTGGTTACTACGGCCTTATAGTACAGCTTGAAGTCTGGTAAATTGATGCTTCCCAATTTGTTCTTTTGCTTAAGGTTGCTTTGGCTATTCTCTGGTTTCATATGAAGCACAGAATTATTTTTTCTTGATCTGTGAAAAATGATGTTGGTATTTTAATAAGGATTGCATTGAATCTGTAGATCACTTCAGGTAGTATAGACATTTTAACAATGTTGATTCTGCCAATCCATGAGCATAGTATGGTTTTCCATCTGTTTATATCCTCTGTTATTTCCTTCCTCAGTGTTTCATAGTTCTCCCTGTAGAGGTCTTTCACCTCCTTAGTTAAATATATTCCTAGGTATTTTATTTTCTTTGTTGCTATTGTGAAAGGCATTGAGTCTTTGATTTGATTCTCAGCTTAACTGTTGTGGCATATATGAATGCTACTGATTCGTGTGCATTGATTTTGTACCCTGAGACTTTGCTGAATTTATTTATCAGTTCCAGTAGTCTCTTGGCAGGTTCTCTTGGCAGATTCTTTCAGGTTTTCTAGATATAAGATAGCATCATCAGCAAAGACCAATAGTTTGACCTCTTCTGCCCCCATTTGGATACCCTTGATTTCCTTCTCTTGTCTGATTGCTCTGACTGGGACTTCCAGCACTTACGCTGAACAGAAGTGGTGATAGAGAACAACGTTGTTTGGTTCCAGATCTAAGCGGAATGCTTTCAATTCTTCCCCGTTCAGTATGACATTGGATGTGGGTTTGTCATATATGGCTTTTATCATTTTGAGGTAAGTCCTGCCTATGCCTACTCTGTTAAGCATTCTTATCATAAAAGGGTGCTGAATTTAGTCAAATGCTTTTTCTGCATCTATTGGGAGGATCGTATGGTCTTTGTTTTTACTTCTATTTATGTGGTGAATTATATTTATAGATTTGTGTATGTTGAACCATCCCTACATCTGTGGGAGGAAGCCTGCTTGGTCGTAATGGACTTTTTTTTTTTTTTTTTTTTTGATGAGCAGCTGAATTCAGTTTGCTAGAGTTTTACTGAGAATTTTTGCGTCTATATTCATAAGCGATAACGGTCTGTAGTTTTTTTTTGGTTGAGTCCTTTCCCGGCTTTGGTATCAAGGTGATGTTGGCTTCATAAAATGTGTTGGGGAGGATTCCTTCCTTCTCAATGTTATGGAATAATTTCTGCAGTATAGGTACCAGTTCTTCTTTAGGTCTGGTAAAATTTGGGTGTGAAACCATCCTGGTCCAGAACTTTTTTTTTGGAAGATTTTTTTATTGCTGCTTCAATTTCAGTACTTGATATTGGTCTGTTCAGGAATTCTATTTCTTCCCAATTGAGCCTAGGGAGGCTGCGTGTTTCTAAGAATTTGTCCATTTCCTCCACATTTTCAAGTTTATATGCATAGAGATTTTTACAGTATTCAGAGATGGTAGTTTGTATCTCCGTGGTTATTAGTCACAATTTCTCCTTTTTTCATTCCTGATTGTGCTTATTAGAGTCCTTTCTTTTCTGCTTAATCTAGTGAGAGGCCTGTCAATTTTATCTTTTCAAAGAACCAACTTTTTGTTTCAATTAATCTTCCGTACAGTTCTTTTGTTATCAATATCATTTAGTTCTACTCTGACCTTGGTTATTTCTTTTCTTCTCCGGGTTTAGGATTGGTTTGCTCATCCTTTTCCAGTTCCTTGAGATAATTCATTAGATTGTTGATTTGTGATCTTTCTATCTTTTGGATGTAGCCATTTATCGCTATGAATTTTCTTCTCAGGACTGCTTTAGCTGTATCCCACAGATTTTTGAAAACTTGTGTCCCCTTTATCATTTAGTTCAAAGAATCTTTTTATTTCCATCTTAATTTCCTCCTTGACCTATCATTCAGCTGTAGGTTGTTGAGGTTCCATGATTTTGTGTAGAGATCAGTATTTCTGTTCGAATTGATTTCTAACTTTATTCCACTGTGGTCTGAGAAGATAAATGGTATAATTTCTATTTTTTTTAAATTTGTTGAGACATGTTTTATGGCCTAGAATGTGATCAATCTTAGAGAATGTCCTATGACCTGATGAGAAGAACATACATTCAGTGGTAGTATATTCTATAAATGTCTGTTAGACCCATTTGTTCTAGCGTTCTGTTTAAGTCCACTGTTTCTTTGTTTATTTTCTGTTTGGACAATCTGTCCTGTCAGAGGGGTGTTGAAGTCCCCACCTACTATGGTGCTGCTGTTTATCATTTTGTTTAGCTCAAGTAGGATTTGCTTTACGAATCTGGGTGCACCTGTGTTAGGTGCATAAATATTTAGAATTGTTAAGTCTTCTGTTGAATTATTCCCTTTACCATTAAGTATGATAACCATCTTTGTCTTTCATTACTTTTGTTGATTTTAAGACTATGTTATCTGATATGAGAACTGCTACACCAGCTTTCTTTTGGTTTCCATTTGCATGGAATATTGTTTTCCATCCCTTCACCTTGAGTCTGAATGAGTCCTTGTGGGTTAGATGTGTTTCCTGGAGACAACAGATATTTAGCATGTATTTTTTTTAACCATTCAGCCAGCCTATGTCTCAAGTGGGGAGTTCAAGCCATTTATATTTATTGAAAGAATTGATAAGTGGGGTAGGTTTCTGTTCATCCTGTGGAGTAGGACTTTGTTGCTTTGTTTTATCTCTTGAGCCATTCTGGAATCTGGGCCTTTACCTTTAGCTTTGGGTGATTTTACACTGGTGGGTGTCTATTGTGCTGATCTGTGTATGATGCAGTTCTGACTACTTCCTGCAGGGCAGGTCTTTTCTTGACAAACTCCCTCAATGTTTGCTTGTCTGAGAAAATCTTTATTTCCCCCTCATATATGAAACTTAGTTTTACAGGACACAAAATTCTAGGCTGGCCATTATTCTGTTTGAGAAGGCTGCGAATGGGGCTCCAATCCCTTCTGGCTTGTAAGGTCTCAGTTGAGAAGTCTGCAGTTAATCTGATGGGTTTTCCTTTGTAAGTTACCTGATGCTTTTGCCTTACAGCTTGTAGGAGCACCTCTTTTGTGTTTATTTTGGCCAGTCTGATGACTATGTGTCATGGTGTTTGCCTCTTTGCAATGAATCTTCCAGGAGTCCTTTGAGCTTCTTGTACCTGGATATCTAGATTTCCAGCAAGGCCAGAGAAATTTTCCTCAATTCTTCCCTCAAATATGTTTTCCAACCATTGTATATTTTCTTATTCACCCTCAGGGATGCCTATGATTCTTACATTAGGCCTCTTTACATAATACCATATTTCTTGTAGGCTTGGCTCGTTCCTCTAATTTTTCTGCACTATCTCTTTGACTGACTTGTTTAATTCAGTGGTGTTGTCTTCAAGCTCTGAGATTCTTTCTTCTGCCTGATCTAACCTATTCTTAAGGCTTTCCATTGTGTTTTGTAATTCCTTGAATAAATTTTTCATTTATAGAAGTTGTTTGATTTTTCTTTAATAATTCAATTTATTTAGTGAATTTTTCATTCATTTCCTGCATTGTTTTTGTGGTTTCTTTGTGTTGGGTTTCTAATTTATCTTGCATCTTACTGAGCTTCCTTACAATCCATGTTCAAAATTCTTCATTTTTTCTTGATCCTGAAGTGTATTAGGTGCCGTTGTTGCTGCTCGTGTTGAATCCAGAACCATAGCTGGACATGGGTCTGGAGGATGAACAAAAGATGCTGACTGGATCCGGAGATTCCCAAGGAGGTAAGGCAAGGTGATCGACTCGACCCTCTTTCCTAAGGCTCAGGACCCAGCCCACCCAACGTGCCCAGGGCCCTCCTAGCCCTGGTTTCCCCTCTTGGATTTGCAGGGTCAGGAGAGCTGGTTCCCTCGACCCTTCCCCGGAATTCGTCAAGTGACTTTGGGCAAGTTGTCTTTCTCTGGGCTTTGGCTTCCCCATTCTATAAATGTGGTGAAGGTTTAATGAGAGCGAAAATTCCGTATCGACTAAACTCTTGTAAAATTATTTTCAGTCATTCAGGTGTTCTGAGGCCCTGGTTTGACAGGCTTGGGGAGCAAACAGACCAACTTTACCCTAGCTCGGGTCAGAAATCCCTACCACATCTTCTTTGGAAGGTCAGGAGATCTGGCCTTACAAGAAAGAGTTCTGTGAAAAAGTGGTTTCTTTTGAGGGTGGAGAGAGGTTTGTTGGGGACAATGTAGGAATGTGTGGTATAATTCTGTGATGAAAGGAGCACTTTCCCAGAATAAGAGTGCCTATATAATAAGCATTTATTAACTGCTTGCTATTCCAAGTGCTTTCTATGTACTAATTCATTTAATGTACATAATATTTCTATGAGGTATTAGGTACTATTATTATTGCATTTTTTACAGATGAGCAAACAAGCATGGATGTTAAATATCTTGTCTTGAGGACATAGCTAAGAAATTGGAGCTTGGGTTGAATCCAAGCAGCCTGGTTCTAGAGCCAGGACTCTTACCCACAGTGCTTTACAAAAGCTACTAGCTTTTTGTTTCCAATTTCATTTCCTGTCTGTTCATTTGTTCTCTGGTCACTTCAAGGTAGCCATTCTGGGCTTATGGATTCAGGACAGCTGTTAACTCAGTTATACCTTAATTTTTCCTAGTCTTATTTTCAGAAGGAAGTGGAGCCAGCCACACAAAATTCAGGCAGGCCCACCACAGCAGTAGATGAGAAAAAGAAACTAAATAAGCAGTCGATTTTAAAATTAAGAAAATGGGGGTCTTTTATGAAGAACCCATAATTCTAGAGGAGTAAATATTTTTATTTAGTATGACCTTGGTTTTTCTCATTGACTAGAATTTTTACATGAAGCAGTCCATATTCAGACTTATATTTGGATTTGTTTTTCTAAAACGTGCCATGATATTTTTGACACAAAATTATCAGTGTTGTAGCATTGCTAAAAGGGAAATGATATAAAGGTCTTGCTTCTAGTATACTAACTTCTGGTTTCTGACTCGGGCAGAATGTAATTTTAGTTTTTTGGGAAAACTTAATTCAGTATAATTTTTTTAAAAAGAGCAAGATTAAGAAACCTTGTTTAGACCAGGCACAGTGGCTCACGCCTGTAATCCTAGCACTCTGGGAGGCCGAGGCAGGAGGATTGCTTGAGCTCAGGAGTTCAAGACCAGCCTGAGCAAGAGCGAGACCCCATCTCTACTATAAATAGAAAGAAATTAGCCAAACAACTAAAAATAGAAAAAATTAGCCGGGCAGAGTGGTGCGTGCCTGTAGTCCCAGCTATTCGGGAGGCTGAGGCAGGAGGATCACTTGAGCCCAGGAGTTCAAAACCAGCCTGGGCAAGAGTGAGATCTTGTCTCTACCAAAAATACAAAAATTAGCCAGCCATGGTGGCGTGCACCTGTCAGCCCAACTACTAGGGAGGCTAAGGCCAGAAGATTACTTGAGCCCAGGAGTTGGAGCCTACAGTGAGCTATGATGATGCTACTGCACTCCAGCCTGGGTGACAGGGCAAGACTCTGTTTTAAAGACAGAAAATAAAAGTTAAATATGGAATTACCATATTATGTAGCAATTCCACTCCTGCATATATCACCAAAATATTGAAAAACAGGTATTCAAACAAAAACTTTTACACAAATGTTCACAGCAGCACTATACACAACAGCCAAAAAGTAGAAACAATTCAAATGTCCATTTAAATAGATAAAATGTAGTATTAACCATAAAATGGAATATTATTCAGCCACAAAAAGGAATGAAGTACTGACACATGCTACAATGTGGATGAACCTCAAAAATAGTATGTTAATGCACTGGTTCTGTGCCTGTAAAATAAATAAATATATATGTAACATATATATTAGTATAAAATATATATATATAAAGTGTTCCGTTAAAGAAACCAGACACAAAAGGCCACATACTGTATGATATCATTTGTATGAAATGTCCAGGGTCCAGGTTGCCAGGGACTGGAGGAGGGAAGAAATGGAGAGAGACTACTACTATTAAGGTATGAGGTTTCCTTTTGGGCTGGTGAAAATGTTCTAGAACTAGATAGTGGTGATGGCTGCACAACATTTGAATGTACTAAATGTCACTATATTAACTTTACTTTTCCATAATTTTAACAATTAAAAAGTCAAAGCACGTGTGAAGATAGGCCCTCTAGGTCACACTTCCTTCCAAGTACCTATTAATGTGAGAACAGCTGAAACCTGGCTCCTCTGGCCTCTCAATGGCTCTCTTTTGACTTTTTTCCTCTTCCACAAGGCTGAGCTAACAAAGTGAAAAAAGTCTAAGGACAGCTCTCACTACATATCAAGGCTTCAAGGAGTGAGGGGGTTGCCAAAAACTATCTTTGGCACAGGCAGAAGAAAACAAGCTTTTCCAGATCTCCTGGCTGTGCTTGGGAAAAGCCCTTTACTTGCATTCAAAATGGTTATGACCCAAAATTCTGTGGGCCTCTAAGAATAAAAAGCGGCTATGGTTCTAGGCTATCTGTAATCAAAACAAAAGGATCTCTATATAGTTCCAAGCTGAGGACTACACTGGGGTTTGAGGCCACGGGCTGACCAAGTATGATTCACCTTCCCCCGGGCATAAATTACATGACATTCCCCAGCCCTCTAGCAGTGATGTAGCACCCTGAAACTGAGTTCTGGCAATGCAATATGGGTGGAGGTGATAAAGCCATTTCTAGGACTAGCCCATCCTTCACTTTCCTCAGGTGACCTTGGAAGCCATGTACAGTAAAATGGAAGAGCCTGGGGGTCCTTTTGAATGTATGTTACAGCACCTACTGTTAATACAAAAGACCAAAGCCTGAGCTACTAAAAAAGTGTAGGACTTAAATGTTCCTGGGTCGCCTGAACAAAATCACCTTGGTAACATCCCTTTGAAGTAACTTAAGGACTTTTAAAAAATTATTAACAACTGTCTCTAAACTCTCTGCTTTTTAAAACACTCATGAAGGCCTAACAGGTAGAAGGCCTGACAACACTGTATTACTTCTCCTTTGCTGAAATACAGGCAGAGAAATTATGTGGCTTATTAATCTCCAACAAACTAATGGTTAAAGGATTTTTGCATCTGCTACTCAGGTTCACCCGTAGGGAATATTGCTACAGTAAAGTTGGTATAACTAAGATGATTATCACAGAATTTTAAAATGTGGCTCCCTTGGGCTGAATTTGTTCTTTAATCACATTCTAAAACCTAGGGAGGCTATTCTATCTTCTAAACCAGTTACTTAATAAAGAAATCCATAAAAGTTTCCCTTAAGGGAAAAATGTACAAATTAAAGCCTCCTTTTGATGCTGAAAAAAATAAGAAAACAGTTTAATAATACCAACAAATCAAAGGTCAAGAAATCTTTTTCTATTATATTTCATTCTAAAACCAGATGAGAATACTATAAAATATGAAAACTCTATTCACATACCCTGTTCCTGTACCTTGAAAATACAATTAACCATTACTGAGTGCTTACTGTTATCAGGTTATGTAAGTGTCTTACATAGATTAATTTATTAAACCATCATAATAACCTTATGAAACATGTAATAATATTATCTCCATTATACGCATGGGATAATTAAGGCTTAGAAAACTTAAGTAACTTGTTTCAAGTAACAGAGTTGGAATTTGAATTCAGAGAATTTGACTCAATCGCAATCACTATGTATTTAGTCAAGAAGTATTTATTTAATATCTTCCATTTATAAGATAGAATTCTAGAAGCTAGAGATACAGCAGTGAGAAAAGCACACCCAAAAATTCCTACCCTCAGGAAGTATATATTCTAATGTGAAAAAAGACAATAAACAACAAATATGTGACAATAACAGGTGGATAAAGGGCATTTTTTTATAAAAATTAGGAAAGGAAGTGACCAAGAAAGTTACTTTAGAAAGGCTGGTCAAGGAAGGCCTCTTTGCATAGGTGATATGTGAACAGAGACCTGAATGAAATGAGAAAGCCAGCTATATACATATATCTGGAAAAAAAAATATCTCAGGTAGAGAAGACTAGCAAGCGCAAAACTCCTCAATAATAATTTTTTAAATGTCCTCAAATAGGAGCATGTTTAATATGTTCGGGGACCACCAAAGCAACCAATGTGTCTAGAGCTCAGTGAACAAGAGGAAGACTGAAAGGAAATGAGGTGAGAGAAGGCCAAGGGCCCGATCATGCAAAATCCTGTAGGATAAGCACTTTGGGCTTTCATCCAAATTGTGATGGAAAGCCACTGTAGGGAGTGACAAAATGATTTAAGCTTCTACAGGATAACCAGCTATGTACAAAATTATCACAGGGAGAAGGGAGGGCATTAAGAACAGAATCAGGAAGACCAATTCGGAGACTTTTACAATAATCCAGATGAAAGATGATGGAGGCTAGGACTAAGACAGTGGTGGAGATGGTGGGGAAGTCTCATGCGATTTCAATGTACAGTTGGCTCTCCGTTTTCACAGGTTCCGCATCCAGATTCAACCGATAAAAATAAAACAATAAAACAAAAAATAACAGAACAACACAAAAATAGAGTACAGCATTTGCATTGTATTAGGTATTATAAGTAATCTAGAGATTATTTAAAGTATACAGGAGGATGTGCATAGGTTATATGCAAATACTATTTTTTTTTTGTTTTTTTGTTTTACTTTTTTGAGACAGGGTCTCCCTCTGTTCTCCTGGGTAGAGTGCAGTGGCATCATTATAGCTCACTGCACCCTTTTAAACTCCTGGCCTCAAGTGATTTTCCTGCCTCAGCCTCCCAAGTAGCTAGGACTACAGGCACACACCACCACGCCCAGCTAATTTTTTTTTTATTATATTTTGTAGAGATGAGGTCTTGCTATGTTGCTCACGCTGCAAATACTATTAATACATCATTTTAAATAAGGAACTTGAGCATCTGTAGACTTTCATACCTGCAGGGGGTCCTGGAACCAATCCCCCACAGATATCGAGAGACGATTATAGCACTAGACCTGATGGACTCAATGTGGAATACAGATGAGGTTAAGAAAGGAATCACAGACAACTTCCAAGTTTCACTCTGAGTTAATGATTGGATGGTAATGTCATTTATTGCCATGGAAAAGGCTGGGGAAGAAGTAGACTCGGAAGTGAAAATCAAGAGTTCAGTTTTGGACATGTTAAGTTTGAGCGGTTATGAGCTATCCAAATGGAAATGTTACACAAACAATTAAAAATAGGAGTCTAGAGCTCAGGAGAAAGGTCATGACCAGAGAAATAAATGTGGGCATTGTCAGCTTACAGATGGAATGCAAAGCAGTACAATCTGATGAGATCACGTAAAAAGGAAGAAGAGATGTAGAGGCAGAATAAAGACCAAACCCTCTGAAGCATTTTCAGTGAGACAGGAAGAAAATCAAGACAGCAGGATTCCAGAAGCCAAATGAGGGCATGATCAACCATGTCAGCTGCAACAGGTCAAGTGAGATGAAAACTTAAAACCGGCCAATGGGTTTGGCAACATGGAGGTCGTCAATGATGATGACCTTGATATTCAGTGGAATGATGAGGAGAAAAGGCTGACTGGAGTGGCTCAAGAAAGAATGGAGGGAGAGGAAATGAAACTAGAAGATATAAACAACTCTTCTGAAGAGTTCTGCTATAAAGAGGAGTACTCTCTGTAATAAAGCAGGCAGTTCTAATATAAAGAAATGCCTTGAAAGTATTTAAAATGTTACCAATATTAAGATTTTGAACAACATATAGACCAAAAGGTAATACTAAAAATAATCAATATAATTTTGTAAAGACTATATATGTTATAAGTTGACTATCATATACTGGACATTTGTGAATTAGCTTTTTGCATTCCTAAGAATGATCTTGCCAAAAATTTGCTCTGAAGTAATTTATGTTACCTATCTTTCTAAATGGATTTTGAATAAAACATAAGAGATCTAAAAAAACTAAAAAGAGAGGAGTATTATTCTATTCTTACACAATTATTTCATACCACTGCTCTTTTGCCTGAATTACTGCAATAACCTCCCAACTGTTCTCTCTGCTTCCACACTCCCATTCAGTCAATTCTCAATACAGCAGCCAAATGGATTGGATTAAAACGTTAGACCATGTGACTCCTCTGCTCAAAACTCTCCAATGGCTTCCTATCTCATTCAGTGGTTAACAGCTAAAATACTTAGAAAGGCCTATCCAACCCTTCACAACCTGAAACTCTTCCCTTCTGAGCTCATCTACTATTCTTCCTCTTACTCATTCCCCTCCAGCCCCATGGCCTCCTGCTTGCTGTTCCTCAAACACAAATCTCAGAGGTGGAGGTATGCTTACAACCCAGGCTACTTGCTATTCCGTCTATCAAGTATACTTTTCCCCCAGATAACCTAAATGCCACTCTCTCCCACATCCTTCAGGTCTTTACTCAAATATCCTCTTCTAGGAGGCGTTTTTCATGACCATGCTGTTTAAAACCAAAATCCCCTATCACTCTATATCTTCCTTCCTGCTTTCTTTTCTTCATAGTATCATCGTATAGCATAATATACAATATATGTTACTAATTTATTTTGTTATCTAACTCCCTCCACTACAATAGAAACTTGATGAAGGCAGGGACTGTTGTCTGTTTTTTTCACTGCTATAATGCCAACAAGTACTCAAAAAAAAAAAAACTTATTGAATTAAATTAACGAATGGGAGGTTATAGGGTTAATGAAGATTTTTTAAGATGGGAAATATTGCAGCATGTTTGTAAGATGATAAGCATCATCCAACAGAAAAGAAAAAGTAATGATGCAGGATTATGAAGGAATAATTGGAAGCATTCTTTTTTTTTTGTTTTTCTTCAGACAGTCTCACTCTGTCGTCACCCAGATTAGAGTGCAATGGTGCAATGACAGCTCTTCACAGCCTTGAATTCCTGGGCTCAAGTGATCCTTCCTTCTGCTTCAGCCTCCTCAGTAGCTAGAACTACAGGTGTGAGTCACAATGCTGGGCTAATTTTTTTTTTTTTAAAGACAAGGTCTAGCTATGTTGCCAGGCTGGTCTTAAACTGCTGGCCTCAAGCAATCCTCCCTCATTGGCCTCCCAAAGTACTGGGATTACAGGCATGAGCCACTGTGCCTAGCCCTTCCACCCTTAAATGATAGAAACCCCGTCGCTACTAAAAATAGAAAAATTAGCTGGGCGTCATGGCACGTGCCTAGAGTCCCAGCTACTCAGAAGGCTGAGGCAAGAGGATTGCTTGAGCCCAGGAGTTTGATGTTGCAGTGAGCTACGATGACACCACTGCACTCTACCCAGGCGACAGAGCAAGGCTGTCTCAAAAAAAAAAAAAAAAGAAAGAAAAGAGTGGAATAGTTAATGGATGAGGGAAATGTCACAGGATTGACTGTCAGTGCTGACAGACTCCTTCAGGTTCATGATCACAAATTTAATGTCAACACCGTTGTGTTTTTCTCCAGCCGCATTCAGCAGATAGTTGGTTTAATCATGGTTGATCTTGCTAGGCAGGTATGACAGAGAGAGAAAGAAGCAAGGGAGCTGAGGGTGCATGGGCAGGAACGATTATGATAGCCCAAGACATGTTAAGTTGAATAAGGAGGAAAACAGAGGCATGAGTTGACCGACAATGAAAAGATGGTTTAAAAAAAGAAAAAAAAATCAATGAACTGGAGGTTCCAAAGAGCTTGAACAATTTTTGAAGAGGAAACTCTAAAAGGAGTATGAGTTGGAGAAATAAGAGATAATGTAAAGGTCAGAGTGTGGCAAAGTAAAAACTAAGGTTTTAGAGGTGTAACATTGTTGGTAAAGATAACATGTACCTAATGAACATGGAAGTAGGAGGTTCAGGCTGATGTCAATTTTTCTCACCAATTATCTGCTGCACATCCTTGCTGTACAAGGCTCTAGTAAGAAGAGGAGGAAAGAGTATTTGACAGTTAACAGTGAGGTATAACACTAAAACAAGAGGGTGGTCAACTACATCTCATGAACAATGCATTCTGTGAGTCCTTACTCTCAATAACCTCTAGCCTCTCCCCTCCTAGCCCCACCATTTCTTTTAAGGACTATTCCCTCTTCCCCCAGGGCTAGCCTTTAATCCAACAACGCCAGTTTTCAAACTCCTTTGCAAGAATGTACATTAATGATGAAAAACAACACCTACTGATGAAAAGTAGTAATTACCAAGGTACCATAGGGATTTGACCAAGCAAGTACGAAGCTAGGTGGCAAATTTACCTGAGAACCATGTAACAGCTAAGACAAGCAATAAAGGTGACATACTGATTGCAATACTCAGCTGCCTCTGATAATCCAACCCTAGGTCACTATGAGTGACTGGGGGTGGAAAAAGCTTTTAGACTGAGCTTTAGGCTAAGGGACATCCAACAGAACAAAAAGGGAAAACTCCGCAAGCACGTTTCCTACCCTCATCAGGAAACATTTTCCAACCTGCCTTAACCATCCCAGCCTCTCTGTTCCCAGTAGCTTTGATGAAACTAAGTATTTCAAAGTTAACAAGTTTTCAGGAGCTAGCCCTTGCCCATAACCTTGATAAGAGGGGAAGAAGGGCTGATAAACTTTATGCTCTCATTTCCAATACAATAATTTTGAAAATTCCTTAGCAGTGCTATGAGTATTCTAGGAACTAAAATTGAACTCATCTTCTCCCATCCTCAAAAATGTCCCATCTCCTTTACTTGTCTACTTCTATCTTACTACCATTATTACTAAAATAGCCCATATTCAAAACATTTGAATCATTTTCTATTTATTAATTCATTCATTCAATAATTAATTACTTAGCACCTATTGTGAACAAAGCCCTTGGCTATGCATTACGTTACATAAAATGATGATATAGTTCCTACATTCAATAATTTACAACTTAAAAGCAGAAATGAAATAATACAATACAGAAGGATAGAAATGTTAAAACATTGCTTTATCCTTTCATTCAGCAAATATTTATTCAGCACCTACTTTATACCTAGGAACAGATCAAATAATGTGTTTCAGAAACAAAGTAAGGTAAGAATTAACATTATTAAGCACCAACTTACTATGTGCTTTCCAATCATTATTTCGTTTAATCCCTTGGAACCCAAGCTTTCACTTTTTGGATCACAGAATTTTGAGAATTGGAATTTCAGGACATTCACAGATTCCCTAAAGCCCAATCAAGGATCCTCTAAGAATCCCACATGGAAAAACAACTTCATTGAAGAGTTTCTATGGCATTTGAGTTAGGCCTGGAAGCTTGAGTAGAATTTTAATAGCCAGAGGCAGAGAAAAATAAGTACATGAAAGTGCCTAACAATAAACATATTTACTGAATGCCCATTATGTACCAGTTAAAACACTAGAGGCTGGAGATACAATGATTAATAAAACAGCCTCTGAGAAGTTCATTCTCTGATAAGAGTCTGATACAGGATAATTCACTGAGCAAGTATCTGTTTCTAACAAATACCAGACAAATAACTATGTTCCAAGTACCATACTAGGCCCTAGGTATACAATAGTAAATGAAATGGTCTGAATCTCAAAGAATTTACTTGTGAGACACAAGACAATTTCAGTAATCTGTGCTATGATGAGGAAAAGCAGAGGATCCCAGGGAACCAAGAGAATAGACATCTAACTCTGACTCTTCTAACAAAAAGTGGTAAGTATCAAGTAGACCTTGAATGCCAAGGTCTTTAGGCTTAATTCTACAGGTAAAAAGAAGCTAATAAAGGTTTCTGAAGATAAGAGAAATGAAATGATCATTTAACAAATATTTATCCAGCACTTACCATTAGCCGGGTAGGCAATGAATTCTAATTTTTTTTAATAGAATACAGGACATATTAGAGGTTACAAGATTAAAGGCTGAGTAAATGCAGTTAATGTATTGCAACAACCAAGACTAAATTTTATTAGTCTGTTAATTAAGGTAGTGACAGTAAGATAAAGGTTTGAAAGATATCATGAAGGCAGACTCAGCAGAACCAAACACCTGACTGGCTAATGGGGCGGGGCAGTCAAGGAAAAGAGAGAAGTCAAAGACCATGGATCTAATTTCAAGTTTCATAACAAAAAGGAAAGATATAGGGAGAAGTACGTTTCAACAGAGAAATAATGGATTCTATTTTAACGATATGGTAAGACACTGACCTGGAGATTCAAGTCTTGCATCCTCATTAGAACTCATTCCCAAATACCAGCATACTATGAAGTATAAAAGCACTATTCCATATCACGAGAAATGGAGAACAAAGTTATTTGTGAGACGTGGATGCTTGCTGCTCAGCTAGGTTCTTATTACCTAAATGAATGAAATCCAACCAGCCTCATTAACACACACAACTGAAAGTTTGGCCTTTTCAAAATCATAAATTATTACAAGTTATGGACTTTCAAAGTTACTATCAAATTATAAAAATCACAAATGGTAAGAACACAAATGATGAGAGTCTATGGTGGAAATAAATGTTAAGCACGAAAATGGAAACGCAGAGCTAAGGAAAGAGGTCAGGCCTAATGGCTCGGATCACTCTACAAGGAGGTTCTGTGAAACAATACTTCGAACAAAGAGGATGGCTGGGCATGGTGGCTCACCTGTAATCCTAGCACTTTGGGAATCCTAGCACTTTGGGAGGCCAGGAGTATTGCCTGAGTCCACGAGTTCAAGAAACTTAAACAAGTGAGCTATGATCATGCCAATGCACTCCAGCCTGGGTGACAGAGTGAGACCTTGTCTTTCAAAAAAAAAAAAGGACCGCAGACCCTTGTTCTACATCCTAGGCGCTTGCCACAGAGTGAGCCTGCTAAATTAAAGAGTACAATAAAGGATCCAGTTAAGGACAAAGGACATATCCTTAAGGAACATTTAGGGAACAGGAAGAGCAAACAAAGACACTCAAGGGAGCAGTCAGAGAAGCAGTAATGGAGTGGATATTATGACAAAAGAAAAGAAAATGTCAAGAAGGAACACACGGTCAATGGTAACAAACAGTTTCAATGTTGGAGAGGATGAGAACTAGGGGAAGACTATCTATCACATTTAGTAATTTAAAGGCCCCCGGGACATTACATATTTCTCTGTGTAACTCTTTTACAATTAAACTTTTCACAAGCACAAGTAGCCATGCACTATATTTTAATTTGGAAAGCAAGTTTTAGTATCCATAATAGTATATTCACACAATGGAAAGTTATATAGCAATGAAAAAGAACACACTATTTCTACAAGCAACACTGATGAGTCTCACATACATGATCTGAAGGAAAGAATTTGGTCACAAAAGAGTACAAACTGTATGATTCCATTTATACAAAGCATTAGTTCAAAATTTAACTATGGTGATAGAAGTCATGAAAGTATTAATAGTTACCTTTGGGAAAGGATAACAACTGAGGGAAATTACAAGAGAACATTCTAAGGCTGCAGTCCCCCACCCCTGTTAGGGACCAGG
Source organism: Indri indri (assembly GCA_004363605.1). NCBI lineage: Eukaryota > Metazoa > Chordata > Mammalia > Primates > Indriidae > Indri > Indri indri. The sequence goes on along the minus strand of RJWJ010011634.1, from coordinate 16,766 downwards.
ATGCAGACCTCTGCCACCACCCTCACCCCTCCGAGCCCCATCCATGGAAAAATTGTCCTTCACGAAACTTAGGAAAAGTGTGGGGGGCTTCACAGCAGGTGAGCAGTAGGCAAGTGAGGGAAGCTTCATCTGTATTTACAGCCGCTCCCCAAGGCTCGCATCACCGCCTGAGCTCCACCCCTCACCCCCACCCCATGGAAAAACTGCTTCCATGAAACCGGTCCCTGGTGCCAAAAAGGTTGGGGACCACTGTTCTAGGGTCCTGGAAATGGTCTCCATCTTTATTTGAGTAGTGGTCATATATGGGGACATTCATTCTGTAAAAATCCATGGGCTGAATGAACCTTTCATTTGTACACCATATGTAAATCACACCTCAATAAAAAAGTAAACCAGGCCGGGCATGGTGGCTCACGCCTCTGTAATCCTAGCACCCTGGGAGGCCAAGGTGGGAGAACTGCTTGAGGCCAGGGGTTCAAGACCAGCCTAAGCAAGAGGGAGATCCCATCTCTACAAAAAAATGGAAAAATTAGCCAGGCATGGTGGCGCATACCTGTAGTTCTAGCTACTTGGGAGGCTGAGGCAGGAGGATCACTCAAGCCTTGCAGTTTGAGGTTGCAGTGAGCTATGATAATGCCCTGGCACACTAGCCCAGGCAACAGAGCAAGAACCTGTCTCAAAAAGAAAAAGTAAACAAGCCAGGCACAGTGGCTCACGCCTGTAATTCCAATGCTTTGGGAAGCTAGGACAGGAGGATCCTTTGAGGCCAGAAGTTGGCAACCAGCCTGGGAAACAGAGCAAGACCCCATCTCTGCAAAAAAATTTAAAAATTAGCCAGGTACAGCAGTTTGCATCTGCAGTCACAGCTACTCAGGAGGCTGAGGCAGGATTCCTTGAGCCCAAGAGCTGGAGGCTGCAGCGAGCTATGATTGCGCCACTGCACTCCAGCCTGGGCAACAGAGTGAAACCTCAACCGTAAAAAAATAAAAATAAAAAAGTAAACCTGGCCGGGCGTGGTGGCTCACGCCTGTAATCCTAGCACTCTGAGAGGCCGAGGCAGGCAGATCGTTTGAGCTCAGGAGTTCGAGACCAGCCTGAGCAAGAGTGAGACCCCGTCTCTATTAAAAAAATAGAAAGAAATTAGCCGGACAACTAAAAATATATAGAGAAAAAATTAGCCGGGCATGGTGGCACATGCCTGTAGTCCCGGCTACTCGGGAGGCTGAGGCAGAAAGATTGCTTGAGCCCAGGAGTTTGAGGTTGCTGTGAGCTAGGCTGACGCCACGGCACTCACTCTAGCCCAGGCAACAGAGCAAGACCCTGTCTCAAAAAAAAAAAAAAAGTAAACCAAAAAAAGAGTTACTGGTGACTTTGAGGACTTCAGTTTTGGGAAACTGTAAGTGTAGAAGTCAAATCATAATATTAGGAATGTACACAAGGTGAGGAAGCTGAGACAGTGAATACAAACTCCTTTTTCAAGAAGGTTGCTAGTGAAGCAGAGTAACAAAGTAGCTTGGGTGGGTTACACAATTCACAGAAATTACGTTGTTTTATTTTTATTTGCAATATAAGACACAGAGAGGACGAGAGCCTATAGCAGATGAAAGAGATGAAATCAACGACATAAGTAGAGGAATTACCCTCAGAGAGGAGGATCAGTACTTACTTCGCTGAGGCTGACGCTAAATATGAGTGAACACAGAAATTCTGAGATAAAGACAGAAAAATCAAGTAACCTTGAACTCTTCAGTGAAGTATTCAGTAAGGGCAACTGAACCAAGTAAACTCAGTCAGGAAAGGATCTGAACTTGAAGTACGATATACTTTTTGAATAGGTACTGTAGAGAAAGTAAAAGACAAGGATAAGGGGGTGTTGGATTACAGTAAAGGACAATGCTCAGCAGCCTGGAAACAAAGACAGAGATGGCTCGTGGTACCGTCTACTCAGGACTTGGTGGAGAATAAAAGGTGGAAGAACAAAAGTGGAAAAAAATCCAAGGGCCAGCAAGTGCATCATTGAACTATGTAATAAAGAATGATGTCTAAGAACATACTTACTCACCTGAGGGAGACCTAATAAGAAGTCTTAAAAGAGTCAAGAATGACGTCACTAGGGTCCCAAGTAGAGGTGTGCAAAAGCAAAGCTGTCACTAGAGTTCACTACTACAGAACATTTTTCTGAAACTCCAACGAGACCAAGGATCATTTATTCTCCTTTCACTCAACTTCCTACAACTACTAGTGGCAGCTTCTCCTTCCCAATAAAATTGACCTTTATCCCCTACTCATAAATACACCTACTCTTGACTAATACATAAACACATCCTGTCCATTCAGAAACTGCAGGAATATTTTTACACCGCTGTTTTCCCATTAAGGTGTTTTCAGTGGTAAATTGGAAAGCAGAACCTACATCTATGAATTCTCTGCTCACAGAATTGGACTTGGCATTGCCCATTGCCCGTTGGTGTTTTAAAAAGTGCTTTCTCATGAACTAGATGTTTAATGAAGAGAACCTTAACAATGATTCTGAACACACGCATACAGAAGTATAATGATGGCCAAATCCGAAGATGGTTAGGAATGTCATCCGTTTGTATAACTGTAAGAACAACCTAGGAAACAGGGTAACCCTGTATCAAATCGACTTTCCCCAACTAGCAATATTTACCCGTCCGGAAAACTGCTCAATTCCCCTACTCATTGCAGCTCATTCACCCAGCCCACATTCCGGCGTCCCTTCTCCCCATCTACATCCCCAGACTACGAACGCCCCTAGGACCATTTTCTCATTCCTCTACTCTCCCATTTCCAATGTGACCCCAGGCCATCACTTCCATTTTTCCACTCCCCATTTTTCTGCCTCTCTAGACCACCCACTCGTCCGGAATTACCCAGTCCCCACCCCTCAAACGCTCCAACTCGGGTCCTCCCGCCTGAAACCCCGTCCCCTCCCCCACCGCTCCCCTTCAGGTTCCCCCTGCCGGACCCCAGCCGCCCTACCTGCTCCTTGCCCTCGGGCCCCGCGGGCCCGGTGCGCTCCTCCAGGCGCTGCCTCCCGGGCGGCGCTCGCCGACGCGGGGGCAGGGGCTGGGGCAGCTCCGCCGCCCGCTGAGCCCCATCTTCCCGGCGGGCGGGCGGCGGCGGCTGCGGCCGGTCGCGGCAGCGGCTCCGTTTCATGCCTGCGGCTGGGCCCTGCGGGCGTCAGCGCCGCGACTGTCCCGGCCCCGCACGGCCCCGGGCCGCAGCGCTGCCGCGCCAACCACCGCCCGCGGCCACCATGGCCCGGCTGGCGCCCGAAGACACCACCCACAGCCCGCAGCGCCTCCGAGCCTTCAGGGGCTTCAAACGCCGCGACCTCCTCAGCACTTCTTACGGAGGCGGCAGCATCGCCGCCGCCTTGTCTTCTCCCACCCGGCACACACTTGGCCGGCCACCCGCCGCCACCGCCGCGGGCTCCACGGCCAGCCGCCCGCCCGCCACTGGCCGCCCCGCCCCTCGCGCGCGCGCGCACGGCCAGCCCTCCCGCCACCTCCGGCCGCGCGCGGCCTCCCGCGCACGCGCCGGCGAACGGTCGCGAAAGACCCGCCCGTGGCCGCGCCACGCGGTCGGGGGAACGGAAGAGGGCGGGGCTGCGGGCGCGCCGCCTGGGGCTGCGGACGCTCATTGATCCTTCATTCATCCATTCATAAAACTGTGTGCCGGGCCAACCTCAGCGCTGGCGACCGAAAAATCAGTTAGAACCGATCCGTGTCCTCACGGAACTAGAGGGAGAGGGGCCAGGAGACAAAATATACAACGGATGCATACGCTGACGCATGCCTTTTTGTTTAGTGCCTGCCAACCCTCACCCAATTCTCCCATCACACTTTGGAGGCAAGTCTGCACATTCTCATGTTGCAGATTAAGAGACTAAGGCGAATTGAAATGCACCAGGTCACCTGGCAAACTAGACAGGACTCAAATTCTGGCACTTCTGTCCCTTTCCTCTGTTCCTGCTCCTTCTAAACAGTAAGAGTGTGGAAAGTCCTACGAAAGAGGAAGAACTGATGGATTCCTTCTGGGGGGAGGGGAAGACAAAAAACGTTTCTGGATTTCCCACTGACAATGAAGTCATCACATATAGCCCAATCCAGCCTTCTGTGGTCTGGGCAACCTGACCTGCCTCCTCCAGTGACTCATAGGCTCAGCAACATGTGGCAGAAGCTCAGCCCTGCCTGGCCTCCTGGCTTCAGCCGGTCTGCCACATGTTGCATTTTTGTTCTTTTGACCTAGAAGCCTTTCCTGAAAGCTTCACCCATTTGTCCTGGGCTTCCTCCCTGAACTGAACCCTTTCTGAGTAGTAATAACAGCTAACATTATGAAATGTTTACTAGGTACCACACACGGTGCATTCAATTCATTATGTACATAAGCAAGAGTAAGTTGTATTATTTCCTTTTTACAACAGTTGAGGAAACAGGCTCAAGTTACCTAACATGCTCAACACCACACAGCTTGATAAGTGCACAGCCAGAACTCAAACTGAGGTCTGTCAGATGTCAGATACCAGAGCCCACACACATAACCAGTGTGCTCTACAGCCTCTCTCCAGCTTGTTCCTGTATTCCCTGTCCCAGTTCTTCACCACCCATTCGGATGCCTCAACCAGAAACCCGGAAGACATTCTGGACTCCTTCCTACCCATCCTTCCCTCATATCTAATTAATGAACAAGTCCTGCTGCTTCTGTATCCTCACTATCTCTTCAGTCTGCCTCCTCTTTCCATCCCATTAACAGCACCTCAACTCAAGTCTTATCTTCCCTCACCTACTTGACTGGGAAAGCCTTCTAACTGCTTCACCAACATCCAGTCTCATTCTCTTCAAACCCATTCTCCAAAGAGCCCTCACAAGAATCTTCATATAACATGTTTTACTTCTTGCTTAAAACAGTTAAATGAATTTCAGGGTGAAGTATAAACTTACTACGGCTGACAAGATCATCCAAATGTGGCCTCTGCCTACCTCTCCTTCTTCTGTTAATCCATGCTGTAACAACTGTATAGTTATACCTGCTACAGATACAGGGTTTGCCACATTTTTGGTTACAAACAGCAGAAACACATTCTGGCCATCTCAAGCCTAAGGGAGAATTTATTGGAAGGCTGTCTAGAAGGAATCACAAAACTGAATGGAGACTGGAGAAACGGGCTTATGAAACTGGCAGAAAACAAGGAGCCTCCACATAATGCACATCAGGGACAATCTCAGGACACTGCTGTCACCAATACCAGGCAGTGTGTTATGCTCCTACTATGTACTCCTGCAAAGTAATTCTGACCTTCTCTTTATAATTGTGTCACCATTTCAAATTCATAGTCTCTGGCAGGAGAATCCATTGACCCAGCCTTGGTAGTTTAGGGACCAGAACCTGATGCTACTTTCTCATCTTCCACTATTTAGATTGGGAAAGTCAGTGTGGCAGACAGACTCTAAACTAGCCCTCATAATCCATGCCCTCTCCAGCATTGAACCTTTGTGTAATCCCCTCCCCATGTGTAAGTGAGACCTGCAACTTGTTTCTAACCAATAGAATATAACAAAAGTAATGTGATATCACTTCTGCAATTATGTTACATTATATAAGACTCTATATTGCTAGAAGACTCACTCTTATACTCCTAGTGTCCTTGAAGAAGCAAGCCATCATTCTCCAAATTGCCTATGAAGAGGTCCAAGTGTCAGGAAACTGCATGCGATCTCTAGGAACTGAGGGCAGCCTCTGGCACAATAGCCAGCAAAACAAAACAACAGAAACCCTGAAGCATTTAGTCCTACAACTACGAGGAAATGAATTCTGCCAACAATGAGAGTGAGCTTGGAAACAAGTCCTTCTCCATTCGAGCCTCCAGATGAGAACACAGCCCAGCCAACACCTTAATGGAAGCAAAGTGGGAACCTGAAGCAGAGAATCCAGCTAAGATATGCCTAGATTCATGACCCACAGGAACTGCAAAATAAAAAATGCATGTTATTTTAAGCTTCTAAGTTTGTGGTAATTAGCAAATTTTTATTACATAGTAATAAAATACAGACAGAGACTCACTTTCTCAGCCTCCCATCAGCTAGCAATGGCTGTGGGACACAATCTGGCCCAAATCCACTTTTACCCCTGTCTTTCTCAGCTCAATAAGTGACAAGTCAATGTTTTTTCAGTTGCTCAGGCCACACCCTCAGAGTGATCCTTAAGTCCTCTCTTTCTCATATACTTTACATCCACTGCAAATCCTTTGCAAATTAGTGGGACATTAAAATTAGCTGAGAGAGAGTTGATGGTGACTGGTACTAAGCCAATGATAGTGGGGACAGAAGAAAGTAGGTAGATTTTATAGAAACCCAGAAAGTAGAAAAAACAGGACCTGTTGACTATATCTGGGGGGAGAGAGAGAAAAAAGACTTGAGAATGAAGTTTCCACGTTTTTGTCTCAGGCAACAGAGTTAGAGAACAGAAAAGAGGAGAAATTTGAAGATTACGGTTAATTCAGTTTTAGTTGTGTTTGCTCTGCAGTACCAGTGATATACTCAAGTGAAGATGTCCAGTAAGCTATTGGTTACGTTGACATAGAGCACAGAACCCACAGCAACCAGTATTTAGGTGTTTAACTGATATAAAATGTTCCATAATGTTAGAGTATAAATGTGATCACATCCCTTTTCTTTTTTCTGGTTAGTTACTGTGGCCCCTCATGTCATATTATCAGGAAGTCTAGTATATCCTCCTTAATTATCTAAGAAATCCAAGGTCCTTTAACATTCTAAAAGGTAGCTATGACAGTTATCTATTGTTATATAACAAACCACCCCAAAATTTGTGGCTTAACACAACCACCATTTATTTAGCTGACAATTCTGTGAGCCAACTGGATGGTTCTTATGGTCTGGTCTGGTTTAGCCAATCACTGCTGGGCTTGCTCATGCATCTGGAGTCAGCTGAGGGTTGGCTGGCTGGTGGCTACATCATCTAGAATGGCCTTTTCACACATCTGGCAGCTGGCAGGCTATTGGCCGTAGCAATAGGAATGACTGGCCATATATCTCTCATCATCCAGCAGGCTTGCTTGGACTTCTTCATATGGCAACAGTGGTAGAGGTTCTAAGAACAGAAAGAGACAGCAAGCCTCATTGCAAAAGCACTTTTCAAGTCTCTGTTGGTGCCACATTGACAACAGTGTCCCTGCCAAAGCAAGCCGTAAGTCACAAAGCAAGTAATTGCCAAAGTAAGTCAGTGTGGGAAGGAACTAGAGTTACGTGACAAGGGGGAGTGGATTTGGGGAGGGGAATAATTTGTGGCTATCTCTGAAATCTACTCCAGGAAGATCAGTCCAACTTCCATAGCCAACTCCACCTGGAAATAGATTAGTCTATTAGTATTATTGCTTCTTGGGACCATGTTATGGAGTGAATGTCACCCCGAAATTTATGCATTGAAGTCCTAAGCCCTAGTGTCTGTATTTGGATATGGGGCCTCTAAGGAAGCAATTAAGGCTAAATGAGGTCATAGTGGTGGGGCCCTAACCCTATAGGATTAGTGTCCATACACGGAGACACCAGAAGGCTCACTCTCTCTCTCTCTTTCCTGAGGCATGGGCACTGAGGGAGGCCATATGAGGACATAGCAAGAAGGCAGCGGCTTACAGGCCAGGAAGAGAGTCCTCACCAGAATCCAAATTGTCTAGAACCCTGATTTTGGACTTCTAGCCTCCAGAACTGTGAGAAAATAAATAAAATAAATTTCTGCTATTTAAGCCACCTAGTCTGTGATATTTTGTTATGGCAGCTTGAACAGACTAATACAACACAGCATTGCTTTCAAGGAAAGGTCCTCTGAATCCAACAGAGATTTTTTTTTTTTTTTTGAGACAGAGTCTCACTCTGTCACCCTGGGTAGAATACAATGGCATCATCATAGCTTACTGCAACCTCAAACTCCTGGGCTCAAACGATCTTCCTGCCTTAGCCTCCCAAGTAGCTGGGACTACAGGCATGCCATGTCACCTGGCTAATTTTTCTTTTCTTTTTTTTTTTTTTTTTTTTTTTGAGACAGTGTCTCACTCTCTTGCCTGGGGCGAGTGCCGTGGCATCAGCCTAGCTCACAGCAACCTCAAACTCCTGGGCTGAAGCGTCCTACTGTCTCAGCCTCCCGAGTAGCTGGGACTACAGGCATGCGCCACCATGCCCGGCTAATTTTTTCTATATGTATTTTTAGCCGTCCAATTAATTTCTTTCTATTTTTGGTAGAGACGGGGTCTTGCTCTTGCTCAGGCTGGTTTCGAACTCCTGAGCTCAAACAATCTGCCCACCTTGGCCTCCCAGAGTGCTGGGATTACAGGCGTGAGCCACCGCACCCAGCCCTAATTTTTCTATTTTTAATAGAGACGGGATCTTGCTCTTGCTCAGGCTGGTCCCAAACTCCTGAGTTCCAGCAATCCTCCCGCCTCAGCCTCCCAGAGTGTTAGGATTACAGGTGTGAGCCACTGTGCTGGCCTCAACAGAAATTTTTTTGAGGGAAGACAATCCCATTCCCTTGGCACTAAGCTCAGTCAAGGGTGCCCAGGTCAGAGTTCTCACAATTGAAGCTCTTAGTCCTCCACCCTTTCATGTGCCATACATAGCACAGTCACCTCCCAAGGAAACAAGCAGCCCCAGGACAAATTCCCCAAGGAGTCTACATCCTAGAGGACCTTCAGCTCTTCCTCTTAAACACTCAATATAGAGGGAGTAATTATACTTCCTTTCCCCAGGCAATGATTACTTGCTAATACCCCTACAGGAGAATTGCCCTCAGTGTTTCTAGGGGCTGGGGAATCTACTCATATCCTCCTGGAGAAGGCTGCTTTCAGTGATTCTAACAAGCTCTACTCTTCTAAGACTTCCTAGGTGATTTAAAGGGGTCCACATTATTCTTCTAAAAGTCATCTTCAAGGGTTTCTATCTTATTATGGTGGCAAAAACAGATAGTTGTCTCCCAATATCCATTTTTCTCTTCTTCTATTATTGAACGTGTGGCTGCCCAGAATAAAGACAGATACAGCCATATGACTAAGCTGTGACCAATGCCATGTGAGCATAAGTGATGAGTGTCACTCCTGAATTATGCTCTTAGAGAGAAGGAGTACATCTTCCTTTTCTTCTTTTCTCTCTTCTTTCATCCTGGTTGCTTGAAATTGTCATGGCAGAAATCTATCTTGGACCACAGGAATGAGAAAAACATGCTATGGATGACAATGTGACAATGTAGAAAGTTCCTAGATGGACTCATAGAGCAGAGCTACCATCTCTACTGTACCATTGTGGTTAGTGCTTAGCCTCTGTACTATTATATGAGAGAGAAATGCAGGTCTATTTTGTTGAAGTACTGTTATTTTGGGTGTCTGTTATATGCAGCCAAACATCTATCACAATGACTTACTATGATGATATCTGGTTTCTCTTTTGCTGGAGATCACAAATTTAATTTTGGTCAGGGAATTGGCTACAGATGGAAATTATATTACAATACACTTGGTAATAAGGGAAACAGGAATCTCAGGGAAATCCAAGAATAAAAGTGTAGGTGGCCTCAGGGAATTTGGAACCGGAAGCATCTTCAGGATCCTCAACAGCAAGTTTTAGGGCATGTTACTCTATGCTTTGTCATTACCATGACTCAGTTTCTCTCTTGGTCTCTCCTTTGATTTATGTGTCTTTTTGTTTTCCCTCTCAGAATCAACCAGCTTTTTTACCCACTGTGCTGTGTCATTGCTTTATATCATCACCCTGCCTACCAATGTTTTCTACTCAGCCAAAACTTTGTCTTGATCATGGCCTCTTCTCTACTACTTGGCCTATGTATGCAATTTTTAAAACTTCAGTTCTCGCTTCTAATTTCTGATTCATTTCCTGCTTCCTAATTCATCTGCCTAAAGGATGAGATGCTAACTGACCAAGTTTTACCTGTCAGATTACTTCAATAGCTACTGGGCAACCTACACATTAGTTAGGGTCCCATCCTGGTCCAATCAGTAATGTCCAGGAGTTGGGGAGATGGTGTCATGTAGTACAGAACATGACTGCCTAGGACTGCTCCTTGGCAGGGAAATGGAAGGGATAATTTTCCTTAAAGGGAGAGGGTGGACTTGTCTGGAACCATGAATAACATATCTTGGACAGATATATTGGAAGAGAATAAAGGTAGAGACCAGAAACCACTTAGGAGTCTATTACAAAAGAATAAGTAAAAGATGATCAGGTACTTGTCAGAGTGTTACAGTAGTAGGGCTACAGAGGAAAGGATAGAAGGAATATTAAAAGTATAAAACCTACAGGATTTGATGATAGCCATGTAGGGGAAATGAGCAAATGGGAAGAGACAGGGATGACCCTAAGGATTCTGGCTTAAATGGCCAGGTGAATGGTGATGTCTTTCATCGTCCTGAAGGAAGAGCAAGTATCATTGTTTCATTCACTGATTTATTCACACACTCAACAAGTATTTAGTCTTGCAAGAAAGACAAATACTAAACAAATGCACTCACCGAACATTACAAAGAAGAGCAATTAGGAGAGATTTTACGGTGCCTATGAAATATACGAGATAGAATATATGGGTCTAAAGTTCAGGGAAAGCTCTAAGGCAAAAATGTACGTGACGGAGTGGAAATTGCTAACAAGCAAATGTTCACAACCTTCTCTCCCACCCCCGAGTCTCCCCCTGGCCAAGAAATTTCTCTTGATGACAAACTGCTTCTTTAAACTTTGAGAATGCAGGATAAGCGGAATGAAAAATAGGAAGAATAACTAAAGGGATAAAAGAAGCAGAACTTAGTCCAAGAGACTACGCTGATCTGCTTGAGTAAGAGGGCAGGCATGGTGGCTCATGCCTGTAATCCTAGCACTCTGGGAGGCCAAGGGGGGAGGCTCACTTGAGCTCAGGAGTTCGAGAAAGGAGGAAGAGCCTGAGGAAGAGCAAGACCCTGCCTCTACTAAAAATAGAAAAAACTAGCCAGTTGGCCATGGTGGCTGGCACCTGTTGTCCCAGGTGGAGGGATCCCTGGAGCCCAGGAGTTTGAGGTTGCTGTGAGCTATGATGACCCCCCTGCACTCTAGCAGGGGCAACAGAGTGAGGCTCAGTCTCTGAAAAAAAAATCTAAAAAACATTTTTTTAAAAAGCATCTTAAATTCACAGACACTCCATCTTTGTAACCATATGGCAGCTTGAGACAAAAATAACTGTGGGCATTATAATTTCAGAGCCCAATATAAATGTTATAATCTGTGGTAATATGAAATATTAATAATATAACTAATAGAAGTTGGAAAATAGAGAAAGTAGATTTCCTCATCTTTCAGTATTGAAAGGTCAAAAGATATTGGTTAAAAATGATAAGTAAATACAAATTTATTTAAAGGCTATTTAAGGTGCAAAGATAATGTTTAGAAGAATTTTAAAAATAATTTCTGTTACTAACTAAAGTTGCATGTTAAAGGAAAAGAAGGGTTGGAAAGAGGTGGAAGAATAGTAATTTTGTCATTGCTGAGAGTAGAAAGTTAATAGATAAAGTCTCAAGAAATACAAGAAAATGTTATCATTATAAAGGTACCTACCGGAAGAACTAAAAACTAACTGCAAACTTCCAAGTTAGCAGAGGATACACGTACAAAATAAGATAAAGCAAATATAAATGATATAATAGAGATTTTAAAAGAAACAAAAAGGTTACCGTCTTAAAACAAAACAAAACATTCTCGACTCCTCAGAGCAGAAAGAAATTTAGAGATCACCTGGAGCAGAGCTACTCCAAGTGCAGTCCCTGAACCTGAGCCAGCTGGCAAACTGTGACCAGTCTACAAAGCAGAAAGTAAAAAAACCAAGAGCAAGCTCTTAAACAACATTCACAGCAATTTGCCAGAGTAAATTTATGTCTGTGAATCAATAATTTAAAAGTTTTATGTCTTTGTGTTACTATATTTTTTCTACTTTTTAAAATTATATTTTATAAAAATAGTCTATGCAATCAAAAATTAACAACAGGCCGGGCGCGGTGGCTCACACCTGTAATCCTAGCACTCTGGGAGGCTGAGGCGAGTGGATCGCTCAAGGTCAGGAGTTGGAGACCAGCCTGAGCAAGAACAAGACCCCTGTCTCTATTAAAAAATAGAAAGAAATGATTAGCCGGGCATGGTGGTGCATGCCTGTAGTTCCAGCTACTCGGGAGGCTGAGGCAGAAGGATCGCTTGAGCCCAGGAGATTGAGGTTGCTGTGAGCTAGGCCAACGCCACGGCACTCTAGCCAGGGCAACAGAGCAAGACTCTGTCTCAAAAAGAAAAAAAATTAACAACAACAACAAGAAAAGTTCCAGATAGTTGAAAAGCACTGGCCTAGAACAGCAGCATCTGAAAACTTGTCAGAAATGCAAATTTATTGAGTCTCTCTTATTTTAATCACTATCCTGGGTAAAACTCTCTGAGGAAGTCAGTTAACCTAATCTGATGGATGAGGAGGCATTAGCCATGTAAACATCTTCAGGGCTCACACTCTTTATATTTTACTATGTTGCTTTCATTAATTTCTGAATTCATTTATTCAATAAATATTCAGAGTGCCTACTGTGTGTCAGGTCTTATTTCTGTTCAGCAAACTGAGATGAACATGATCCTTGGCTCTGTTTAGTTTATAGTCTAATAGGGACTTCGACCTTTATAGGGGTTGAAGTCTATGCCTTGAATTTCTATTACTTTCTACTTTCTATTCTTCACTTTGTAACGAGACAGTTTTGACAAATGTTGCACTATAGAATTTTCAAATTGTAGAGCTCTCTACCTAATAATAGTGTTATATTCTCTCTCTCTCTCTCTCTCTCTCTCTCTCTCTCTCTCTCCCTCCCTCTCTCTGACCCCCTTACTCTAGCTCTAGTTCTCTAAACATTTTACTGGAACAATCGGCAATTCCTGGCACAATTTACTGCCTCCTTCAAAAAACTTTCTTCTCTTGACTTTCAGAACATCGCATTCTGGGTTTGCCCTCTATCTCCCTTACCATGCCCTTTCAGTCTCTTTAAGAGGCAGCTTCCTCTTCTACATAACATTTAACTGTTCTCGGTCCAGAGCTCCACCTTGGACCTTCTATTCTTCTTATTCAATACATTTTTCTCACATAATCTTATACATCCCTGTGACAAAATACCCATCTATATGCTTTTGACTTCTACATTTATAACTTTAGCTCAGATCTCCTCTCCAAGCTCTTTACTACTTGGTATGTTCACTTTGATATCTGTTAGGCATCTTTAACAAAACGTGTCACTGATGACCTTTCTCCCCTCCTTACTCGGTTTGAATTTCATGGTGATTCATATTCACTCCCTGGCATATAGCTTTGGCTCTTTGTCCCTCTCTCATCTTGGTATATTCACTTGGCAAAACCAAAATCCTAGTTAGATCCTATTTTCTGTCTCCTCCTTGTATTACACATACTCCTGCAGCTGAACAGGGCTAGGAAAAAAATGCAACCATACAGTAAAGTCATAAGCAGAAATCTCAGGTGGCCCTCATTGCTGCCCTACAATCACACTGTACACCCCTAGTGCATTTACTTTCCCCTTTCCTAAATGACTATTTCATAACTTCCTACCAAACCCCGAATACATTCTCTACCATCCTCGCTCCTCACCTGCCAGCATCTACACTCATGTATTTTATTTTTATGTCTGTTACTATAGATGATTTATCCATGTTTCTATTTAAATCCAATTCCTCTGCTTGTGCAGTAATTCCATTTTCTGTAATCTATTCAAGAATATCACTCCACGAATGCTACCCCCTCTATCCTGGATCATTGCATCAGCAGACAAACAAACTGGTATTTCTTAAACATAAAGTTGTACTGGGCTTCACTTCTGCCACCAGCTACTCCTAGTATTTATTTTTTGCTCCCTTCTGCAGCAAAATTTCTAAGATTTGTCCATACACACTATTTCCAGTCCCTCTCCTCCATCCTGTTTTTTAAAATATTTTTATTATAATATTTATAAACATACACAAAAATTAAAAGAATAAAATAGCAAACCCCTATATACTCATTCCTCATATTCTATAATTACCAACATTAGCCATATTTGCTTAATCTCTTTTTTTATTTTTTGTTGCTGTGGTATTTTAGAGAAAATCTCTGATAGTATGTCATTTGAAAGTGAAACACTTGTGTGTATTTCTAAAAAACAAGAAAAATTTCTTGTATTACGATGATATTTTTACCTCTTATAAAATGAATAATAATTCCTTAAAATGAATTGATATCCAGTCCACATTCGAAATTTCCTAATTGTCTCCAAAATGTCTTTATTTAGTTGGTTTGTCTGCTCTTAACACATTCTAATTAAGCCTCCCCAACCAGCACTCCACCAAAATGTCTCTGAGCAGCATCATCAATGTTCACCGTGTTGTTAAACCCAGTGATCAATTTTCATGGTATTTTATTTCTTAGCCGCATTTTATATATTTGGTTACTTCCTACTTCTTTTATCTTTAGTAAAAATTGTACAATGAACTCCCATGTACCATTATTAATCAGCTTGAAGAATTATCAGCATCTTGCCATTCTTGTTTTTTTAATGCTCTATGCCTTTTTTTTCTGGTGTATCTAAAGGAAATCCTAGGTGTCATATAATTTCAACATATATATCTACAGATAAGGACTTTAAAAACATAGCCATAGTAGCATTATCACACCTAAAAAATCAATAATAATTTCTTAATATCATCTAATAACCAGTCCGTGTTCAATTTTCCCCATTTGTCACAAAAATATCTTTTTGCAGTTGTTTGGAAAATTATTTCCAAACAATATCCATACACTGATTTCGTTGATATGTCTCTTAAATCCCCTTTAATCTATAATAGTTTCTCCTCTCCCTCTCTTGTGGTTTAATAGACATTCATTTCTTTAGTTTAACAACCTCTATACACAATAAAAATGTATGGTTTAAGGGTTTTTTTGTTTTTTTGTTTTAGTAGAAAAGAATTTAGGTCTCAAGAGATTTCACAAGCCTGCTATAAATGTTTTCTGGAAATCATTTAACCTAGCCTTTCGAGACCTCTAAAGAAAATAGGGGAAAAATTGGTTCAGGGAGACCAGCAATTAGATTTTGAAATCAATCTACTTACCCTTAAGTCAGCAATCCCGGAATTTCAAAGAACTGGGACAATTCTTTTTCTATGTTTCCTACTCATTCAAATTCACTCTGGGAAACACAACCCTAGACTACTGGAAGGCATGATGCAAACAGAATAATTGCAACCAAATGTGATAGTACACTTAAAGTGAAGCTGGATACATACACAATGGCCCAGAAACTTTACAGAATGGTGAAGACTTTGAGAGTAGTTTGGCATGGGATGAGAAAAATAACTTCGGATAACACTTACAACGTTAGATTGAAAACCATGAACTTGTATCAACACCAGTGATATGATTTTTCTTAGTAGCCCTATGGAAGTGGATGAAGTCAGTTGGCCCAAGAAGATGCGAAAGAGTGATTGGACGAATAATGATGTACTTTTAAATAAAGCCAAGCATATTTCTTTCTTGAGACAGCAAGAGGCTTCACAATGGTCACAAATTAGTATTACAGATAAAAGTATTCCAAATCTCGATCAAAGCTGACTTTAATTTTCCATCCTCACATTTGAAAGGTATTACCTAATGGGCCACCAGCTTACCAGCTTCCCCATCCTAGTATTGATCCCTACTAGCTTACAAACCTTAAGGTTAATAATGCCCTTCTCATTTACCTAATACTCAATTTCCATTAGTTTCAATGTCCACCAGTATAAACGCCAGTACTGACTACTGTGCATCAAATGCAGGATTCCACAGATTCCAAGGAGTCATGGCATTGAACCAGGAGCTTTCACCTTTTATGTGAACTTAAATGGTATAGTAGAGACCAAGACAATTTTTTTTTGGTGGAGACAGGGGTCTTGCTATGTTGCTCAGGTTGGTCTCAAACTCCTGGCCTCAAGCAATCCTGCTGCTTTGGCCTCCCAAAGTGCTGGGATTATAGGCATGAGCCACCACACCCAGCCCAAGACAATTTTTTTTAGGTGAACCCAGCTTTATTTCATTTGTAAGAGAACCCTCCTGCAACAGGTTTTATTCAATTCTTCTAAAATGGTTGCATTCTTTTACATTTTTTCCTTTTAGAAGCATAAATGGAATACTAGATTAAATCTAAAAATGAGGGCTCTAGTCAACTTTCATTATTTTTCTGCATGCAATCATGGCAAAGGGTTAGGGTAGCCTCCTCACGTTCTACAAATTTCCAAGCAAAATTCAATTTAAAATGTTTGTCTTTGCCAAACTCCACACACACATGAAAAGAAACAGCCATTTGAGAGTAAATCAGCCACGCATTGCATCGCCCCAATAAAGCTGCAGGTTTCGTCACATGCAGGTAACAAATCTACAGGGCTAGTTTTAGTAGCACTCCTTTTTTTTTTTTTTTTTTAGAGGGTTCATTTTACACCTATTAT
The DNA here is from genome assembly GCA_004363605.1 of Indri indri. NCBI lineage: Eukaryota > Metazoa > Chordata > Mammalia > Primates > Indriidae > Indri > Indri indri. The sequence goes on along the minus strand of RJWJ010011634.1, from coordinate 216 downwards.
GCCACACATCATGTCATTTTAAATATTTCCTCCCTAATAAGATAAAGACAAAAGTATTTATCTTATTAGAAACTATTAATAGATACACCAACTACTTCCAGTTTTCAAACATTATTTTTATAATTTGACGATGCATTCATGAAACAATATGCAGACTAGTTTTAACAGAAAAATTAAAGGACACTTTTGGGCAGACATGGCTGTCCTAAGTTGCTT
>RJWJ010011633.1:32270-44139 GCA_004363605.1 Indri indri | reverse complement strand
TAGAATACTTCACAAAGATATTTTGTTGCTGAAAGCAGGGTCTTATGAGAAATTCTGATTTTTCTTGATATGGTTCATCACCTTATCTTTCTCCATAGGACATTGATATTTGCAGAGTACAATTATTTTCATTCCTATTAAAAATTTCTTATTTGAACAAATTTCTGAAGTGTCAATCCTTTAGTGAAAAATATGTGTACATTTACATACTTACTATTTTTTTCTGTAATAATATTCTTGTAATTGATAGAATTAGTTACTTAAGTTCACATCCTTTGACTGCAGACACCATGTTTCCTCCTTAACATTTCCCTGACACCTAAAAAGTAATATCAGTTTGGATTTTCCACTTAAATCAAAAGTCTTTGAAAAGTGTATTATTTTAAAATTGCATGTGTTTAGATCTTACTTGGTGCTTACTGTTCAGTTGATGTTTTCTACTCTAATTTCATGGTGCCTAGAAAATATAATCTGTAAAATTGCTGTTTTCGGGAAGGTAATAAAATTCTTAGGCCAAAAAATTGCTATTTTCATAATTTTCTCTTGTATTGAAAGAAATGTGTAACCTGTGTTTTCTTATTAAAGATGCTGTCCATTTGCTTATCTGCATAAATAGTAAATCTTACTAATAAAAAGATGAACACTCTTTAAGTTCATTTATTTGTTGTATGTGAAAGTTGATTTTTGATAGTTTTACTATCACCTAATATTATTTTTTATATTTTTTTTACTTCAGAATATTATGGGGGTACAAAAGTTTTGACTACATAAATTGCTTTAGTATCATTTGAGTCAAAGTTCTGTGTGTAGTCACCCAGATAGTGTGCATTGTACCCATTGGGTGTGAATTTATTCATCTCCTTCTCACCCCTTTCACCTGCTGGATTTCTGATGAATGCTATTTCCATGTGGGCACGTAAGTGTTGAACAATTAGCTCCAATTTAATGGTCAGTATGTGTGATGTTTGTTTTTCCATTTTTGTGATACTTCTCTTAGAAGAATGGTCTACAGTTCCATCCAGGTTAATATAAGAAGTGTTAGTTCACCTGTTTTTATGGCTGAGTAGTATTCCATAGTATGCATATAACACATTTTATTAATCCACTCATGGATTGATGGGTGCTTGAGTTGTTTCTACATCTTTGCAATTGTGAATTGTGCTGCTATAAACATTCGAATGCAGGTGTCTTTTTCATAGAATGCCTTTTTTCCCTTTGGATAAATACTCAATAGTGGGATTGCTGGATCAAATGGTAGATCTACTTTTAGTTCTTTGAGGTATACTACTTTCCATAGAAGATGGACTAGTTTGCAGCTCCACCAACAGTGAATGAGTTTTACTACATTTCCACATCCACACCAACATTTGTTGTTTTGGGACTTTTGATAAAAGTCATTCTCACTGGAGTTAAGTGATATCTCATTGTGGTTTTCATTTGCATTTCTGTGATGCTAAGAGGCTAAGCTTTTTTGAAATGTTTTTTGGCCATCAGTCTACCTTCTTTTGAAAAGTTTCTGTTCATGTCTTTTGTCCACTTTTCAATGGGATTGTTTGATTTTTTTTCTTGCTGATTTGCTTGAGTTATTTATAGATTCTGGTTATCAGACCTTTATCAGATGTATAGCATGCAAGTATTTTCTCCCATTCTGTAGGCTGTTTATTCACTCTGTTGATTGTTTCCTTGGCTATGCAGACACTTTTTAACTTAATCATTTCCCATTTATTTATTTTTGTTATTGCTGTGATTGCTTTGGGGATCTTCTTCATAAATTCCTTGCCTATGCTGATGTCTACAAAAGTTTTTCCAACATTTTTTCTAGAATTCTTGTAATATTATGTCTTAGGTTTAAGTCTATTATCCATCGTGAGTTGACTTTTGTGAGTGGCGAGAGGTTTAGATCCTGTTTTAGTCTTCTACATGTGGCTATCCAATTTTCCCAGCACCATTTATTGAATAGGGATTCTTTTCCCCAGTGTATGTTCTTGTCTGCTTTGTCAACGATCAGACAGCAATATGAGGATGGTTTTGTATCTGGATTCTCTGTTCTGATCCATTGATCTATGTCTCTGTTCTTGTGCCAGTACCATGTTGTTTTGATTACTACAGCCTTGTATAGCTTGAAGTCTCGCAAATTGATGCTTCCCAATATGTCGTTTTTGCTTAAGGTTGCTTTGGCTATATGGAATCTTCTCTGGTTCCATATGAAGTATAGAATTATATTTTTCTAGATCTGTAATAAATGATGTTGGTATTTTAATAGGACTTGCATGGAATCTGTAGATCACTTTGGGTAGTACAGACATTTAGCAATATTGATTCTGACAATCCATGAACATGGTATGTTATTCCATCTATTTACATCCTCTGCTATTTCCTTCTTTGGTGTTTTGTAGTTCTCCTTGCAGAATTCTTTCAACTCCTTAGTTAAATATATTCCTATGTATTTTATTTTCTTTGTTGCTATTGTGAAAGTTATTGAGTCTTTGATTTGGTTCTCAGCTTGACTGTTGTTGGAGTATATCGATGCTACTTATTTGTGTACATTCATTTTGTATCCTGGGACTTTGCTGAATTTATTTATCAATTCCAGGCATCTCTTGGCAGAATCATTGGGATTTTCTAGCTATAAGATCATATCATCAGCAAAGGGCAATCTGCCCCCATTTGGGTACTCTTGATTTCCTTCTGTTGTGTAATTTCTCTGGCTAGGACTTCCAGCACTATGTTGAATAGTAGTGGTGACAGTGGTCAACTTTTCTGGTTCCAGTTCTAATTGGCAATGCTTTCAATTTTTCCCCATTAAGTATGGTGTTGGCTGTGGGTTTGTCATGTATAGCTTTAATAATTTTGAGGTAAGTCCCCTCTATGCCTATTTTGTTAAGCATTCTCATAAAAGTGTGCTGAATTTTGTCAAATGCTTTTTCTGCACCTATTGAGAATATCATATGGTCTTTGTTTTTGTCTCTATTTATTTGGTGAATTACATTCATAGATCTGTGTATGTTGAACCATCCCTGCAAATCTGGGATGACCTCACTTGGTTGTGATAGATTTTATTTATTTGTTTTGATGGGCAGCTGAATTTGATTTCGTAGGATTTTATTGAGAATTTTTGCACCTATATTCATAAGAGATATTGTTCTGTAGTGGTTTTTTTGTTAAATCCTTTCCTGGCTTTTGTATCAAGGGATGCTGGCTTCATAAGACATGCTTGGGAAGATTCCATCCTTCTTAATGTTATGGAATAATTTCTACAGAATAGTACCAGTTCTTGTTTGTAGGTCTTGTAATATTTGGATGTGAAACCATCTGGTCCAGGACTTCTTTTTTTGGAAGATTTTTTATGGCTGCCTCAATTTCAGTACTTGATATTGGTCTGTTCAGGAATTCTATTTCTTCCTGATTGAGCCTAAGGAGGCTGTGTGTTTCTAATAATTTTTCCATTTCCTCTACATTTTCATGTTTATGCACATAGATATTTTTGTAGTACTTAGAGATGATATTTTATATTTCCATTGTATCAGTTGTAATTTCTCCTTTTTCATTTCTGATTGAGCTTATTAGGGTCCTTTCTTTTCTGTTTCTGGTTAATCTAGGAAGAGGCCTGTTGATTTTGTTTATCTTTTCAAAGAACTGACTTTTTGTTTAGTTTTTTTGTTATCAATTTCATTTAGTTCTGCCTTGATCTTGGTTACTTCTTTTCATCTTCTGAGTTTGGGATTGGTTTGCTCTTCCTTTTCCAGTTCCTTGAGGTGATTTACTAGATTGTAGATTTATGATGTAGGTACTTATGGCTATGAATTTTCTTCTCAGAACTGCTTTAGCTGTATCTCACAGGTTTTGATAACTTCTGTCTCTTTTATTATTTAGTTCAAAGAATCTTTTGATTTCCATCTTAATTTTCTCTTTTACCCAACTGTCATTCAGCAATAGGTTGTTTGATTTCCATGACTCTGTGTACAGATGAGTCTTTCTGTTGGAGTTGATTTTTAATTTTATTTCACTGTGGTCTGAAAAGATGCATGGTATAATTTCTATTTTTTTTTAATTTGTTGAGACATGGTTTTTGGCCTAGAATGTGGTCAATCTTAGAGAATTTTCCATGGGCTAATGAGAATAATGTATACTCAGTGATTTTTTTTTATAGAATGTTCTATAAATGTCTGTTAGGCCTATTTGTTCTCAAGTTCTATTTAAGTCCATTTTTTAATTTTCTGTTTGGAGGATCTGTCCTGCTCTGTCAGAGGGGTGTTGAAGTCCCTGATATTACGATGCTGCTGTTTATCATTTTGTTTAGATTAGGTAGGATTTGCTTTACGAATCTGGGTGCACCTGTGTTGGGTGCATAAATATTTAGAATTGTTATGTCTTCTTGTTGAATTCTTTCTTTTACCATTATATAATGACCATCTTCATCTTTCTTTACTTTTGTCAATTTGAAGTTTTTATTATCTGATATTAGAAATGTTACACCAGATTTCTTTTGGTTTCCATTTGCCTGCTATATTGTTTTCCATCTGTTCACCTTGAGTCTGAATAAGTCCTTGTGGGTTAAATGTGTTTCCTGAAGACAGCAGATATTTGGCTTGAATTTTTTTATCCATTGAGCCAGCCTATGTTTCTTGAGTGGCGAGTTCAGTCCATTCACATTTATTGAATGAATTGATAAGTAGTATGGATTTCTGTTATTCCTGTTGAGTAGAACTTTGTTGCTCTGTTTTAGCTCTTGAGCCCTTGTGGTGGCTGGGCTCTGACTGTTAGCTTTTTGGGGGTTTTTACACTGGTGGGCATGTATTGGCTGATCCATGTCTATGCATTGCTGAGAACTTCCTGAAGGCAGATATGGACTTGGTGAATTCCTTCAGTGTTTGCTTCTCTAAAAAAGTCTTAATTTCTCCATCAAATGTGAAATTTAGCTTTGAAGGATTCAAAATTTAGGCTTGCAGTTGTTCTGTTTAAGAAGATTGAAGATGGGGGACCACTCCCTTCTGGCTTACAAGGTTTCAGCTGAGAAGTCTGCTGTTATCCTGTTGGGTTTTCCCTTGTATGTCAGTCATTGCTTATGTCTAGCTGCTTGTAGAATTTTTGCTTCCACTTTGACTTTTTCTAGGTTGAGTACTATGTGTCTTGAAGATGTTCTGTTTGTTATGAATCTTCCCAGTGTTTGATGACCATTTTGTATATGGATGTCTGGATCTCTGGCAATACTGGGGAAGTTTTCCACAATAATTCCTTCAAATAGATTTTCCATGCTTTTAGCAGTTTCTTCTCCCTCAGGGATACCTATAATTCATATTTTTTTTCACTTAATTTAGTACCATAACTCTCTAAGTGATTGCTCTGCTCTTGTTCTGTTCTCTGCCTCTTTAAATGATTGAGTTAGCTTGAAAGCCTCATCTTCAAAGTCTGAGATTCTTTCTTCTCTTTGGTTTAATCTGTTGCTGAAAGTTTCTGCTGCATTTTGAAAATCCCTGAAGGAGTCTTTTATTTCTTTAAGTTCTATTATATCCTTCCCAATTTTGTCAAGCTCTTTAGTGACTTTTTCATTAATTTCCTAAAAAAGTTTTTGGTCTTTTTTGTTTGTTTTCAACTTTGTCTTCAATTCCATTCATCTTAATTGCCGTCCATATCATTTCTGTTATTTTGACAGTTTCCTTGTAGTTGGAGTTCACTTCTGTAGCTTCATTGTGATCCATTGGGAGTATTGATCTGTTTTGATTTTTTATGTTGCCTGGGTTCTTTTTATGGTTTCTTCTCATCTGAACCCTCTTTTCTGACTTCCAGGGTAATAGGTTTGCAGGACTCCTGTTACCTGCTGGGAACTCTCCGGATAGTTGTGGCATGTTCAAGTTGGGGGCTGGATGAGACTCTCTTCACAGAGTCTGGTTTTTTGGGGATTGCTCTACCCAGGGTCTCCCCACAGAGGTAACTTCAGCAGCTGGGTAAGGTTTTCATGGGTTCCTGTCTTGTGGGCAATTGCTCAAAGCAGATTACCATGTGCTGGTGGCTTGAGGCTGGAGATGGTGGTCCCTGCTGGTTCATTGGCCTTTGGAGCAGCTCCTCCAGCCCTGGTTTTGTGGGGGAGGCTCTGTCATGGGGTCTTGGGGTCCAAGTGCAACACTGGAGACTTGGGGATTGTGTGGCCTGGCAGGATTTGAGGAGGCTCAAGGGTGGAACCTCAGGCTTCAGGGTGAGAGCCTCTGACCTGGGACTAGGAAGAATCCACGAGTAGAACCTCTGTGCAAGGCCTCTGAGCCAAAAGTGGAGCTGTGCAGACGGCAGGCTAATCCAACCTGGAGGGTGGGTTCAGGGCCAAGAAGGCAGGAGGCTATCACAGTCACAGGGTGGAGTCTCTGCCAAACAAGCAGCATCAGGCTGCCCCACAGGCTCTGGGGGCCCACAAATGCCAAGTCAGGTGGGCTGAGATTGGCTCCAGTTGCCAAGGGACCTCAGAGCTCTCCACACTCCACTCAGGGCCTGCTGAAGCAGCCACTCAGATCCTCTCATGTTTGAGCCTCCTGTGCCCTTGGTGTGAGAGCCTCTGAGCTGGGACTGGGGTGGAGCCAGAGGCAAAGCCTATGAGCAGGGCCCTGAGCCAGAAGCAGGGCCATGTAGATAGGGTGCCAACCTGACCTGGAGGGTGGGATCAGGCCTATCAGACAGGAGGTGGCTGAGGCCTAGAGGGTGGATTCAGGGCTAAACAAGCTACAGGATTCTACTTAAGCACAAAGGTCCCACAGATGCCAGGTCAGACTGCAGAGGTCTCAGCTTTCCATGCCCCACCCAGGATCCTCTGAAGTGGTTGCCCACGCCTCTCAGGGTGGAGCCTTTGTGCCCCAGTTTGAGAGTCTCCAAGCTGGGACTTGGGTGGAGCCAGAAGCATAGCCTCAGACCTGGGGCTCTGAGCCAGGGGCAGAGGCCTTGCAGATGGTGAGACAACTGGACCTGGAGGGCAGAGTAAGGGCCAGGAAGGCAGGAGGCTGGGGCCTGGAGTGCAGGATTGGGGCCAAGGAGACTGCAGGCTGCTGCTTAGGCACAAGGGTCCTGCAGATGCCAAGTCAGCCCGGCAGATACTGCAGGTCTCCACACCCCACCCAGTACCCACCATAACAGTTGCCTGAGGTCTCTCAGGGAAGAACCTGTTGTGCCCTGGCTTGAGAGCCTCTGAGCCAGATCTGAGCAGATTGATTATTTGTTCCCTATCTCAGGCCAACAGGGGGACAGTAGAACATATTGGAAATGGTCAACCTGCTTGTGGGCCACCAAAAAGACTGTTTTTGTCTTGCCTGGCTTGGAGGTCTGATGGGGAATGATGGCATGGTTTGCTCTCAGGCTGGCAGGAGCTGCAGAAGGTACAGTGGCCTCCATGGCACTGCAAACTGCAGTGGGGCTGCAGAGCCATGGACTCCTGGGGCCAGGAACTGATGGGTAGAGAGCTACAACAGAACTTGCATGACCATGAAAAGAACCTGGGACAAGACCCTTTCAGAAAACTGCTAGGTTGAGTAAATGAGTGTCTAACTCAAATTATAAAAACAGAATCGTGGCCCCTCAAACATTTCCCAGACTTGAGCTAGTTTACAGACCCAGAACCACGAGATGGGGAGGACAGGCCCACTTGAGAAAGCACCCTGTTATACTGTCAAAAGTTTATATGGTTAATTTTTCTCACGGCCTTCCCCAAAGGAGTCTACAGCCTTTTGCCAGGGTGACTGTGCATTTGGGAAAAGTAAACAAGCAGATCTTTCAGGGACTACTGAACACTGGCTCTGAACTGACACTAATATTGGGAGACCAAACACATCACTGTAGTCTGCTTATCATAATAGGGGCTTATGGAAGTAAGATACTTAATGGATTTTTAGCTCAGACCATTTTAGAGTGGGACTAGTGTGTACCTGAACCCAACTTGTGGTTATTTCCCCAGTTCCAGAATGCGTGCATAATTGGAATATTGGTGCTGTATCGTACCTGGCAGAATCTCCACATTTGTTCTCTGAACACTTGAATGAGAATTATTATGGTGGGAAAAGCCAAGAAGATACCAGTAGAACTACCTCTACCTAGAAAAATAGTGAACCAAAAGCAATACTGCATTTCTGGATACATTGAAAAGATTGGTGTCATACAATGTATCAAGGACTTAAAAGATGAAGGGGTGGCTGTACATAGTACATTTTTATTAAACTCTCATTTGGTCTGTGCAGAAATCAGATGAATCTTGGAGAATGGCAGTGGACTACTAGGCTTATTCAAATGGTGACTCTAATTGCAATTACTGTATCAGATGCTGCTTAATTGCTCAAGCAAATTAACATATCCCTGGTACCTGGCATAAAGCTATAGATTTTGCAAATGTATTTATCTTGAAACCTGTCAATAGGGCCCACCAGAAAGAGTTTACTTGTAGCTGATAAGAGCAGCAATATACCTTCACTGTCCTACCTTGGGTGTATATCAATTCTCCAGCCCTGTGTCATAATTTAGTTCACAGAGATCTCGATCACCATTCCCTTCCACAGTGACATCACATTGAACACTACCTTGATGACATTATGCTGATTGGGCCTAATGTGCAAGAAGTAGCAACTATTCTTGCCTTATTTGTGTGCCAGGAGGTGGGAAATAAATCTGACTGAAATTCAGGGACCTTCTACCTCAGTGAAATTTCTAGGAATCCAATGTTGTGGGACATACAGAGAGAGGCCTTCTGAGGTGTGTGATAAGTGCTTCTATCTGGACCCTCCTACAATCAGAAAAGAGGCACAACAACTAGAGGGCCACTTTGAATTTGGGAGAAAATACATTCCTCACATGTGTGTGTAACTCCTGCTCATTTACCAAGTGGCTCAAAATACTTCTAGTTTTGAGTGGGGCCCAAGAGAGAGGGCTCTGCAGCAAGTCCAGGTTGCCAGGCAAGCTGCATGGTCCCTTGGGCAGCATGAGATCCCTCACATCCAATGGTACTTGAAATATCAGTGACAGTTAAGGATACTGTTTGCAGACTTTAGGAAGCCCCTAAATGTGACAGCTAAAGCCCTTAGGATTCTATTAAAACAATCCCTACCATCTTCCACAGATGATTACTCCTCTTCTGAGAAGCAGCTCTTGGCCTGATACTGGGCCTTAGCAGAGGCTGAGTGCTTAACCAAGAGCCACCAAGTTTCCATGTAACCTGAGCTGCCCACCGTGAGCCAGGTCTAACCTCACCCACCCAGCCTTAAAGTTGGGCATGCACAGAAACACTCCATTATCAAGTGAAGTAGGATATACAAGACTGGGCGCCATTATGCCCTGAAGGTGCAGATAAGTTACATGAAGAAGTGGTCCCAATACTCACTGTCCCCACTCCTGCTACACTGCCTCATCTCTCCCCATGTTCCTCTATGGACTCATGGGGCGTTCCCTACGTTAACACAGGAAAAAAAAAATTCAGGTCTGCTTTACAGATGATTCTGCAATGTATGCAGACACCATCACAAATCAGACAGCTTGTAGCTATAGCCCATCTCTGGGACATTTCTGAAGGACGGTGGTGAGGTCACTCTTCTCAGTAGGCGGAGCTTTCAGCAATGAAGCTGGATGTTCATTTTTCTTGGAAAGAGAAATAAGAAATGTCTAAGTGTGCAATTATATACCAGTTCATGTGTTGTTTCCAAAGTTTTGGCTGGAGGGTCAAGCACTTGGAAGAAGCATAATTGGAAAATTGGTGGCAAATAAATTTTGGGAAGAGATATTGTGGTTAGACATCTCTGAATGGACAAGAAAACTGTGAAAATGTGGAATTTCTTTAAATGGGAAAGTATCAATATGATTTTACTGAAGAAAAAGGAGCCAAACAGAAACTGAAAGATTGCTGATTTTCAGATGAATGTATCTTCAAAGCAAGATGTATTTAATTCTAAAAACTTCCTCTAAAGTTACCCAAAAAATATGAAAACCATCAAGAGGCACACACATTTTAAGCTATATTCTTGTAAACAAACACAGGTTTGTTTCCTGGTCATCGTAATAGTCATTTCAAAAATCAGTATCACTGAATTTCAAAATAAATAAAACTAACATCTCCACCCCTCCTTCTCCCTTTTTTTAAGTAAAATGACAAGACCCAAAATAAAAGCTTACTTTTTCAATACTAATCCCAGCTGGTCTCCAAGCAAAATATCCTGTAAAAGTTACAGATCATGCTTGGGACAATCTTCCATGATGGGAAAGTGGGCACCGAGGGTAGAAGGACTTGAGTTTGGGCCTCAGCTCTGCCCCTTGCTGGTCCAGTGACCTTGGGGAGTTTGCTTCCTCTCTGAGTCTCCACCACACTCCACTCTGCAGAACAGAGTAAGCACTAGGACAGTAACTACCTCCCAAGGTTAGGAGGAGCACTTTACATGACACTAGTCAGCCGGCCAGACCCATGCATGAGTGAACTCGAAGAATGCCAAAATATGCTGTTAATGGGAAAGGATACGGCAGGTGAATGGCACAGGGATCTCGTTTTCCCTTTCGAAATCAGTATGTGTACATAGATAAAAGCGCATGTATAGCTGGGTCTGTGTAAGCGAAGGCTTCGGTGGATGTGTATAAACTAGACAGCTAATAGTGCCTGTCAGTCGAATTACCGGGGGTTTTCGTTGTCTACACATTTACATTTTTTAATTATTTGAAATATTTTACAATGTTATTTTATGTTTTTAATCACTAAAAATTTAAAAAGTAAAGCAGGATATAAAAGGGGGAAAAAATGAAGGAAAGTGAAAGAACTCCGCATTCATTCTGCCTTTTATTACTACAAGGTTTCCTTTATTGGTGCTCTTTGGCTTTTTTTTTTTTTTTTTTTTTTGCTATTCAATTTACTGCCTATGGTCACTGGCTTTCAGATTGATGAACTTCTTTTACTACTTCTTTAAAAGAAAAATCTAAGGCACAGTAAAATTTTAAATATTCTATTTGAGTAAATAGCAACTTATAAATTGGGAAGCAGCAAATCAGAATAAAATAGTTCTCTGATGATAAATTGTTAGAGACACCTATTTATAGGGTAAACATGGAAGTAAATGAATAAATTATTTGAATGGTTGCAGTTACAGATTTGTCTTTTTGATTTACTTTCTTGGAAAGTCCCTAGTCCCATAGCCATCTGTTCATTGGCTGTTTGTGTTTCTCTGAGGTTAAGTTTTGACTTTGTCTAATACAAGCATTTACCAGAAATAACCCAAGTTAAGTTTTACTATGATTGCATTTTAAGCAAGGTTAAGGATAATTTTAAGTCCTAGTTGGTTTTGTTCTCTCAGGGTTTTTTTTAGGCATGATCTCCACTCTAAATTTGATCCAATATTTCTTATAAAATGAATGTACTACAAGCAAATTTCCTGGGTTATTTTTAAATCTAGAATGTCTCTACTTCGCCTTTATTTTTTTGTATTTCAAAATATTAAGGGGATACAAATGTTTCTGTTACATGGATAGCTTTTGTAATGCTTAAGTCAGGACTGTAAGTGTACCCATCAACTGAATAGTGTTCATTGTACCTGTTAGGTAGGTTTTTGATCCTCCCTTCTTCTCCTCTGCCCTCTGCTTGATTTCCAATGACTTTTACTTTCCTCTGTGCAAATGTGTGCCATTTGGTTAGTTCCAATTTAATTGATTACATGTGGTGTTTGTTTTTTCATGCTTGAGATATTTCTCTTAGGATAATGGTCTCCTGTTCCACCCAAATTACTGCAAAAGGCATTGCTCTTTTTTTTAATTTCAGGAAATTATGGGGGTGCAAACATTTTGGTTGCATGTTATAACTTCGTCACATCCCAGCCATGATTTGAGATGTGCCCTTCCCCCCCCCCACAACGCTCACCACGTCCATTAGTTGTGA